>JAYJMB010005073.1:1190-12331 GCA_036873735.1 Pouteria campechiana | reverse complement strand
TCTCTCTCTCTCTCTCTCTCTCTCTCTCTCTCTCTCTCTCTCTCTCTCTCTCTCTCTCTCTCTCTCTCTCTCGTATCCCCACACGTTGGTTTTTCTTTATTTATTAACGTTTTTGGTTCCAAATTTAGTGATGACACAATTTGATTTTGAGCCCTTACACTGGATCACAGAAGTTTCTTTGTAGTGCAACTGTTCCATTCCAAGGAAGGATATCTCTAGATTTTAATTTATTTTACATACTGAGGGAGAATGCATGTCACTTAAAGTCATCTTACTTCAATCGGGCAGTCTATACGTCCCTGTTATCTGCGGTCCAAATCCCACTTATTCAAACCTGTCATTTTGGTATAATATAGCTGAACCGTTCTGTTCATAGCATAATTTGTCATTTCCCTACCGGTAAAACCATTCTTTACGAGCAAACTCAGAGGGTTAGTGTCATTTCAAGTGGTGACCAGATTCCTAACGTCTGCTCTGGTGGCTACTGGGTGTCTTCGGAAATTTTAATTTATATTATATGAACTACTGTTTTATATAGCAAATCCATAAATGCGAAAGTGATTTGAACCATTGATTTCTGTCTGTTACTCAATGCTAGATTGTAATTTATATACAAAAATATTATATTAATTTTGATAAACTAGTTTTAAATTATGGAAAAAATAATATCTATTTTATAAATATATATATATATATACACACACATTAACATTGAATGGTATATTGTTTTCCATTAGTTTGAAATATGAATTAATAGTTTTCCATTTAGTTGGAATTTTAAAACTTGAATCGACAATTTAAAGGATTGAATGTTATGTTGTTTTCTCATTTAATTTGAAATATAAATAAAAAATTTAAAAATAATATTTCAATCAATTAGACCATCACTAGATTTT
Source organism: Pouteria campechiana (assembly GCA_036873735.1). NCBI lineage: Eukaryota > Viridiplantae > Streptophyta > Magnoliopsida > Ericales > Sapotaceae > Pouteria > Pouteria campechiana. Next base: position 11,435 of record JAYJMB010005073.1, on the reverse strand, counting down.
AATCAACCCGAATTCCAACCCAAAACTCAAACAAGCCCGGTTTTCAAAAATAAAGTTAGGGTTAAAATTTTATAAATTGAGCTACAGTTGGAGTTGAGGAGAACGCGAGTTTCATGAGCCAAGTGGCACCCCCATCCAACCCATCCTTATCCATTTTCAAGTTCGGTTAGTTGGGTATGGATTAAGCTTGGCCCAAATTACACCCCTACTTTGGATATTATATAGCTATATACTATAAAACTCAAGGGATATTATAATTGGTTATATATTGTGTTCCAAACCCTTAGCTCAATAAAATTAGACTTTAGGAGAGCAATTAGCCATGCTAGATAAAGGAAAATGGTTCAAATGAAAGTGCGTTTGAAATTTTAAAGCAATTTATTTATTCTTTAGTCTATCTAAGATGATTAAATAAAGTCCAATTTGACCATTATATTTAACATTGTCGCTTTAGTTAAAATATATGAAATTGTCTTGACTAAAGGCTTATGGAAGTCACACCATGTAAAAATATATGAAATATAAAAATTATTTATATCAATATATGCATGTTTTATATTGTTATAAATTTTGTAGAATTATAGATTAATATAAGAAGAAGACTTTTGTCCTCGTGGGTCCAAAAAAAAAAGAAAAATAAATAAATAATGGATATTAGCTCTTAAATGGTGTTACTTTTTAGGCTTACTTAATTGCTTTATTTATCATCTTTAAAGTATTGAATAAAAAAGTTGTGTTAAATAAGATGATGAGGTTGGATTTCATTTAATTATTCATAATTATAAAAAAAAATATTTTAAATTTTCAAAGGACCCGTGGCTTTAAACCATTTTCCCTGTCCACCCGGATAGCATTTACAAGAGCAGTCAGCTTGAAATATGCACGGATGCTGCTGTGGTTAGGTGAGATTAAAGGCCACTTGTCATGGTCATTAATTGATGGTCCGCACTTGTCAATGGCAATTGATTGCACGCTATACCCAACTTTTCAGTCAAATGGTATGCTTAGTTAGTAGTTATAAGTAGAGAGTATAGCCTCATGTAAAAAGAAAATTATATTTTTAAATAAAAGATTAGACAAGATAATCATTGATTATTGAAATTAATAGTTTCATTTGTAAATTTTATAAAAAGTAATAACTAACGATATTTTAAATTTTTAATTCTTAGCTTCAAAATAAAGTAGAAAATATGAAAGGCATATAATGGTAACTATGTGTGTAACCGGGTTAGGTTAGGTCTTGTTAGAGTTAACTCTAATCCTAACCCATTTTTTATTTTTTAACTCTAACCTGAATTCCGACCCTAACCCGAATAAAATCCTTTTTTTCTAAAACTTCGATGCTAACCAAACCTTATTTTGAAAATTTGGGTTGGGTTATGGGCTGAAAATGAGTTTATAATTTAAGTTGAAATAAGTAAAGAATGTATCCAGAAAAGTTAAAAATAATATAAAATTAAATAAAATAACTTTAATTTTTTATAAAGTTAAATAAAATAATTTTAAATTTTATATAAAGTCTTCTTAATTAACATAAATAATCGAGTTAAATATTTTAAAATAAAATTTTTAAATGAATATAAACAAAAAATATTTGGTAAGAATGAAGCATCTCAACTCTTTTATATCTAAGCAAATTTTAATTTATTAAAGTCCTTTTTTATCTAATTAAATAGATAAAAAAGGAAAAGACATTACTTAAAAGAGTTGTAAGACTTAAAAATGCAAAGTAAATGAAACAATTTAAAAATAATTATTGAAAGTTCTATAGTTATATAAAGGAGTGGAGAAATCGGATTGAACAGGTTGGTTGGGTTGTTTCACTATCAACCTTGGTACAACATAATTCACAAAGCAGGTTGAGGCCAAGACAATTTTTTAGCCTAAGTTTTAGTTTACTCAAATCTACTTCTATTAAAACATGGTTGAGTCCAACGGGTTACAAGTTTAGCTCAATCCACTTGCACCCTTAATGATGAGGTGTTATTATTTGTATATTCATTAGTTTTAAGATTTCATCATGATCCCATTAATACCTAGAGAGTTGATACGGATCTATTAAAATTTTTCCACCATGTATTTGGATTGAGGTTTTATTTTGCTAATGTCGTGAAACTTTTTTTTTTGTTATTATATAATTTTTATTCATTGTTTTTTAAAAATAATTTATTTTTGTCACAACCTAAACTCAAAAATAGCATAATTAAATACCATTATTAAATCCGACGGTGATTCTCCCAAAATCTATCACACTTTTGATAATGCATGACCAAAAAGTAATCACAAATGAAAGTAAATCAGTATAATGGCTACTTCTAGAACAATGAATTTCCACAATGCAACTAATGTAGTGACTTGGCTCTGTCGCCATGGATGGATTTTGCATTCCATTGTCTTTATTAATTAACCCATGCATAAACAGGTCATGCCATGGCATAAAAAAAAATCTTTTATTAATTTGGTTCATTACAATTTTGCTTATATCAGTGTGCATTTCAAATACGTTATTCAAAGAGACCCAAACTCTCCGTGTTCTACTCAAGTATTCCAACCATATATTTTTAAACAATTTTAGCTAAGTAAGCAATGATAAATCTGATGGATAAAGTAGATTTATAAATTCTCATCTAATTAAGCAAATTTTACCACAGTCGTAAGCGGCTTACATTTCATAAGTTTTGAACATAAAGTACATTTATTCAAATCTGGGGCATAAATGGGGTTGACTTGGGTTAGAATTAACTTAACCCTAACCCTATTCCCAAAATCTCACTTCAATCCTAACCTTAACCTTGTTTAAAAAATATCAAACTTAGCCTTAAAAAAATTGGGTTGGGATCTGGTTGAATTCAGTCTAATAGTTTGAGTTAAAAATTTAAAATTTCATTTTGAATTATAATACAATTTATTTTAATTTTTTTAATAAATATTTCATGTCAAGTACAACACTAAAAAATTAAAAATATATCTTCAAAACTAAAATAGAGAAAAAATGAATAATGTACATGAGAAATGGATGAATATGTAAAGGCGATGGAGTAGTTTAATGTTGTGCTCTCGTCGATCAATACTGACCGTGACAAGCACCATTGCTTGTTAACCAACCATCCTAAATTAGAATACCTAGCATAAATTATCTCCCCACTGTAACAAAATTTACTAAATGAGTAGAGATTATATAAGCATAAATCACGTCACTACGATCCACAAGATATATACATAATGTAAGTACATAATTAAATAGAGTATATCATCTATATATTTAATTTTTCATCAAAAATATCAATTATGACACATCCTACATATCAAAATAATACATTATGATTATATATATTTCATATGTTTACAAAACTCATATATATCAAAACGAAGTAACACAACTAATTAAACAACATCAATCCTCTGTACTTGGAGTTCTAAGCCCAGATTGGGTTCCCTCAAGTAAACCTATTAATATTTTAAAATAGGGTGATTTGGGCAACTCAATAAGTAAATAAGTAAAAGCAACAGATAATTTTCTTTGATCACACTTGAACCATTACTCATTCGCCCATCGACTAATCACATCAAACATAGTTATAAAATCAACACCATATTTTACATAAATTATATATATCAACCAAGTCTAACCATCGACCAATCCCATGACCATACCCAACCTAATACCATGTCCATGAATTAAGCACTCTCAAATCATATTATGCAGCATGAACAAGCAATTTCAAATCATATTATGAATGCAAATCAAGATATGAAGCTCGTTTTGGCCTAAGCCCTCATGCCCTATGAAGTTACCACCCACTTTTACCCTAAAGTTGCAACGTATGACTCAATATCCCTAATGCTAAGCATGAGTAGATTACTGGCCCAATTGAGTCATAACCTCGACGTCTAGCGAGGTGGATCAGTAGCAAATGTGTAATGTCTCATAAACATACTAAGCTCCCTCTCAAGTCCCATCAACCTTTGCCTTTTGGCTAGATATAGCCCGCTTGAAATATCATTATTGAACACTAACATTGGGAACTGTATATGCATCATATCTTTGACATGTGCATCTCATATCCATGCCACAAGTTTGCCCGATCAAATATCATATTATTCAGATCATGTACATCTCATATCCATATTATATGCCTGCCCAACCAAATCCTATAGTACTTAGGTTATATGCATATTATCATATCTAGTCATTCAGGCTTTATCTCTTAGTCACACAGGTTGGGCAAATTGCTCTATCATCATAATCATCATTATGTGCATTTCTCAATCACCCATACAATCTTATATAATACATACCAAATGTTATGCCATGTATCATCTATTACATGGAGCCCAAGGTCCATCTCATGCAACATTACTAATATATATAACCGTGATTTTAATACTTTAACATGTCATGCATATTCTAGACTCACCCAACAAGGTACATAAATAAGATATATCCTTCACTTAGGCTTTTCATTAAATAAATGTGAGATAAAATTCACAAAACCATAAATCACAAGAGAAAATACAGAAAACATATAAAGTCTCCTCAATACAATAAAGCCTCGCTCGAATTATTCAAACCAATAACTGAAAGCATAAATCCAAACCGAATTCGACACAACCAAAGTATAATGCATAAGAATCATGTAAATAGGAAAAAATATGTAAAAAATTTAGAAATTTATTCTTATTTACTCAAAATCCAAGGATTCAAGCTCTCACAAAAAACCTTTACTTCCTAAGGTTTGCAAATGAAAGAACTTTTCTTCTAAAGCTTAGATTTATACCTTCCCACTTTCAAATATTTCAAACTCTAAGCAAAATGAATTTCTTTCTTTCCAAAAATGGCTGCTCTACCGTAAGAGAAATGATTTGATTTTTACTATTTACTATTATTATTTACTATTTACGATTCATTATTTACGTGTATTGTTCATAGCCAAAATCATTGTTCATGTGTACTATTCATGCATGAATAATATAATATAAATAATATATATACTATGTACAAAATAAAATAATGATAGTTACTATGCATTTTGGGAAAATTTGACCAATTCACAGTACAATTTTGAAAATTTCTCGCAATGAAAATAAAATAATATCAACAACCATGGCTACGTTGTTGCTAGTAGGTTTTTACTAAAAATAAAATTTTAGTGAATTTACACACTTGAATTCATATCCATATCATCAGCTACAATATAAACTGCAGTATGATCCTTCTATTTTAATGGATTTTAATTATACAATAAAAAGAAGTTTATCCGACAAACCTCAAACTTCCACTTTCTTCCTCTCCCCCTCCCTCCCTCCCTCTCTCTCTTGCTCTTCTTGTTGACCCCCTTCTATCTATGCAGATAATTTATCAACAAAGGTCTTCTACCGCTAACTAACTTAATTAATTGCTGCATTGAATTCATGATCTGTTGATAACTACCCTGTCCACTGTAGGGCATCACACTTAAGTATTTAAATATATATGAAATTAGTTAGGGTGAAATCGGGTTGCCAATCCCTCAACCCAAAACAACTCAATTTACAAATCCGGTCAGGTAGAACCCAATTTGCCAAACCACTTTTTCTCGCTCCCAATCCAATCCGATCTATTTTTAGGTTGGGTTATCCTAGTCGGGTGAGTCCAACCCAATTTTCACCCGTCCTTTGAATTGTTATATGTTTATATATGCATTATTCTTTTATTTACTTTGGACTAATGCTGTTAAAAAATTTTTAGCCAAACGTTCAGGCATTTATCTCCAAGCCACGTGACATGCAAGTAATAAAAAAAAAAAACTCAACAGATATCAAAATGGTCATAGGCACGTTGAAAAGCCAAACCCTCAGCTCAATAAATATTGAAACTTAAAAAGAGCAGTTACAATGCTAGGCACATAGCCATGCATTGTTAACGTTCATCGGAAACATCGGTGGATGCGGTGGTTAGGTGAGATCAAAGATTAATTGAGTCTTAGGTATTAATCAATCGTTCGCAATCTTTATGGCAATCGAATGTACAACACACCTAACTTTTCGATCAAATGGTCTGTTTAGCTAGTCACAGGGATGAAGCGTCTAATCAACGGTGTATATGCATCCCCTCACATCACTTGCATGGGGACGAACTTCTTCTCTCCATCCAGCGCTCTAAACCCAAAACGTCGTCCTCGGCGGCTGAGACCATCCCGCCATCTGTCCCTTCGCACACTCTCTCTCTCAAAAGCTGGTGTTTTTACCGCCCTAGCTTGGGTTGGTGCGAAGCAGACACGGTGTCGTAGGACAGGAGAGTTATCAGTAGCTCTAAGAGGAGCACTAGACTAAGCTGGAGTGCATTAAATCAGACCAGCTGTAGATCGCAAATGGAGAATTTTCAATGGATCCACCAATCATTTTGGTGGCTCCGCGAGGAGATGCACATGCGTTCCAATCCTCCCAACAGTTATACATCCTTTCACGCGTAGGGTTTGGTAGTGACTCGATCTCAAACCCAAATGGAGTACCAGATCCATACGTCCAATCTCAATCAACCTCCTTATGAGTGGGCCAACGCAAAACCTAATTACCTACCTAACCCATATAAATAAACAAAGACAAAAACAATAAATGATAATTTAAGAAAAAAATATTATTTTTGAGGAGAATAATGATAATGTCAGAGTAAAGGAATGAAATTAGGAAAGAAGAACTTAAGGTGTGGCCATTGATAATCACTATACTCAAGCAATTAAAATTTGCAGATGTAGCCCATACCTAACGCTTACACTTTCTCTGTCTTCTGAAAAAAGAAGGACTCGTACGTCCGCGTGGCATTGAATTGGGTAAGAGAGAATTGGATTCAATTAATGCTGGCAATTATGCCGTTGGTCAGGCTCATTATTCCCTAACTAACCTACTAAAAATCCAGCAAGTTGTGAAAATCCAACCTTTTGAAGCCTGGCCCCGGCTCAAGGGATCATGTCATGCTTTGCTGGCCCTTCGTATATTTGACAGCGTTCTCGTGAGCTTAGCTCATGCAGAACATCTGTAGCACCGTGCATCTCGTTTAAAGAATCATTTTCCCAAAATGAAGTGCACCAGATTTACTTTTTTGTGGTTTCTAAACAATGCCATCGTTTGATTCGTTTCTGTAGAATCAGTAAGAAAACGTTAACATCATGATGTTTGCCTTTTCCGCCGATCTCGTGTTGCAGGCCTCTTTGGAGCCAAGACAAATTAATGATGCTTGCCTTTTCACCAACCTAGTTTTCTCTTGAATCCGGTTTGGTGTTTTGTGTTTTTCTCCGGGGCGAAACCAAATGGCGGCCTAACCAAAGGGGACGTCGTTCAGGTTTTAATCTAATTTGTCTTTTGGCAAGAACCAATCACTTTCATTCCCACTCCTTGGCAACAACCCAGTTCTTTTTTTTTCCTATAATTATATTTTTTATATTATTATCTATATTTTTAATTATCATTTATTATTTTTTCACTCAAAATATTTATCTATTTTATCTCTGTTCACTTTATTTTTAATCATGATCTTATATTTTATTGAATCTTTTTTTAAATCTTTCTTGAAATTTATTTTTTCTTCTCTCTTCCTCTGTTTGCTTTCTTTTTAGATTCCACTTTTTTTTTCCCTCATCTTTTTCCAACTGTTAAATAAGCAGTTAGGTAATATTTTAAAGAACGCAAGTAAATTCGAATAAATTTAGTGCTTTAACATACAATTTAAATTATCTATACGAATTTAACATCTTGTTACAATTTTTAATATTATACCCAGTTTTAAGTCCGGAGGATTAAAACAAATGAAGTTAAATTTTTGTCTGTTTGATCTTATAGGAATCTTTGGTTGAGGTCAGGTCCGATAAATGAATCACTGAAATAAGTAACGACAATTTGGACACATCGGTGAGACTTGAATACATTTCCTAAAGTCTTGATCCGCAAATAATCATTTCAAAATCTACGAATATTGAGAGAGATTCGGAGACGTGGAAGCTAACGCTCTAACAACCATGGCGCGAGGTGTCTAATTGAGCTCAAAGCTTCAGTCGATACAAAACAGGGTGGTTTGGCCTACAAGCCCAGCCCAAATCGTGAAATGTGGTTACAATTCTTGTATCCATGCACGGCCAAAAGCGTAAACATGGTATTTATTGAATATAAAGCCGTGTACGCATTTGGTTGGAACTCCGTAAAAAAATGAATGATTCCAGGTGGCATTTCTACCTTCGTATTCCAGCATACTCCAATTTCTATCAGCTGTATATAATAGATAAACGAAGTTGATAAAATGGTCATTTCTTTTGAATTTAAGCAGAAGTACCGATCAAGAAAAGCAGAAAAAAAAAGAGACTAAAATTTAAGGCACATGAGAGTAATTTGCAATTATACAAGTTGGAAGGTCTATTTCGCAAATACCTACGTAAGATATTTCTCAGGTTTCTTTAACACGCGGAAAGCAATGCCACGCACGTTGTGACACGTTCTATCCGCAATGAATGCGGACCCAGCGCTTAGGTTCCCAACGCGACGGTGCAGTACTGCAGTAGCATATAGCTAGGTGCTAACTATTAAAGGAGCCATGGCGATGGTACGGTGGGGAAGCCACGGCAAAAGTAGGTGGATTGTTCTGCTGCTGCTCTTCCTCTGCTTGCCCGTTCTCATCCCTCTGCTATTCCTCACCTGCCCCGTCCTCTGCGTAGCAGCCGTCTGTCTAAGGTTTGGGCCCAACGCCCGCGTGGCAAGAGATCGGGAGAAGGAGATAGCCAGCTGCTGCCCCGCCACTGAACGGGATTCGGGCTTCTCCTATGGACGAATACTATTGGAGCGGTACCTGGAGGAGCAGCTCCGCCTCGTTGGCTCCATCTGCGTCTGCGATGATGGAGAATATGAGGACTATCTCCAGGTTTTGTCTTGAAAAATAAAATCGGGATTTAGATTTTCTTTGTATTTTTTCCGAATTTGACTTTTGAGAATGAGCAGGGTGAGTTCTTCACGTGATTCAGCGATTGTAGAGCCAACGGCTTTCGCACGGGCAAATGATGGGAGAATTTGGCTTCTCGTGATCGCAATTCCTTTTTAAAGATGATGTCGTGTGAGATTTCAGCACTCTATAGCTCAGCAGTAGCAGTGGAAAGAAAATAGCGGTGGATTCCTTGTAAATGCCGGGTAGATGTAGATATTTCTGGCTTTTGTGCTTGAGGTGAGTGTAGGACAACGTGCTGCCACGTGCAGCATGTGGACGGATATTGGCTGTTGGCACTGGCTGCCAAATTACAAGGGAGAGGCTGCCGCTGCGCCGCATCGGAATTTCTGCACTACCGTCCAGACAGCAGCGTAGGGTTTTCCGTCGGATCTTGTGGATGTGTCGCGCATGGCAGCTGTTGCCCCACCGTTTTCATCTCTAATTCCAAGCTTTGACTTGGCTAGCTCATGGACAAGCGCCGAGGCAATCGATCAGGGACTCGTGAATATTGTGATGTGGATCCCATGGTTGGGTCCAAAATTCAAACGACGAAAAGGCCGAATTCCCTCACGCACGGAAGGCCCACTTCTTCGAAAACTGGTGGTCTCCCTGGTCTTGAGACTTTACGTTGTTGCTTATCCCTCGGTAACTCAATGAGATTGACTAGCTATCTTGAAAGGATTGTACCATTTCAACGAATTATGTTTATATTCGTATTCAGGCACATGTTTAGATTTGCGCATGGGCGGGCCCGTGGACGTGTCGAGATATAGCAAACGGTTCTCAAAAGCCAATTATTCCCCAAATTTTATATAATTGAGAAACAATTCCATGTTATGTTACGAGGATAAAATGAAGTTAATATACATAGAGGTAATAATTGAGAATGAAGGTAATGATGTTATGAAAAATATATGTCAAATCGACCATAGAGAAGAGAAATTTTGTGAATTTTTTTTCAATTTTAAAATCCGACTCTATGTTGCTAGTCACGATCTAAGAGAAAACAGTAGTGCAATAAAATCCACTTAAGTGAAGAAAACAATTTTCGAAGATGACGGTGTAACCCATGCTGGTTCCACATCCAAAGCGTAAGTGACGGTTGGAATGCATCCAGATGGGATAATTTTACTTTTTATTTATTATTATTTGTATTTTTAAAAATATATGTATTGTTTTTATTTACCTTACGACCCACATCTGCATCCCAAGCCTCGTTTCCTTTAGCATTTACGCGGATCAAACACCGGCCGCGCCGCATTCAACCCTCATTTTGGCTGAGTAAAGAGTCCAAATTTTGG
>JAYJMB010005072.1:0-12332 GCA_036873735.1 Pouteria campechiana | reverse complement strand
TCCCCATAGTCCTCTGACTCTCTTGATTAAAGCCTTGAATCACAAGAGTGCTACTTCTGAGAATGGATGGGCACATGACAATATGCTTCAGTACTTTGAGTGGTAGTATATTTACCGCAGATCCTGGATCCAGCATAATACGGTTAATCCTCTCCCCTGATAGATTGCCACTTACAAACAATGGAAGATTATGCTTTGTATTCCCCAGCAACAAGTCATCATCTGTAAAAGTGATGGTTTGGTCACATTCAACTGTATTAGCAACCTCTGCCAGGTATCGATCCTTGATGCACTCATCTAGCAGTGCATTTATGAGTGCTTGCCGAGACTCTTTAGAGAGCTGAAGTGCATTGTATATGCTCAGTCTCGTCGGAATTCTACGCAAGTGAGCCACAATATCATAATCTGGCTTATTTATTAGTTTTGGAGCTTGCCTTTCTCCAACAGGGGGACAAGGAATTCTAGGCACTTGCTCTTCCTACATTGGCGCCTTTCCTTTGTCCTAAGTTGTGGTCTTCCCAGATCGCAATACAGCCATTATTTCCAGTGACTCAGATGCTTCTTGTGGAGCATTCTCTTCATTTGGCACGAAGTCAGTCATATTGTAAGCTACCTCCATGGGTTCTGATGATTCCTGGATTAGTAGCTTAAGCAGTCTGGGAAATGAAGTAGGCATTTCTTTGGGTAATGGGAAGGCTTTCCCTAATGTGAGAATACATTCCTATATTATGCGTCTTTCTTCTCACAGTACAGGGCAATAAAGACGAATGTTGCACCATCTCAAGGCGAAATCATAGAGATGTTCCCGTTTAAGAGGATGAATTCCCCGCACTTGTGCTTTAGAGAACTGAGAGGTGTAGTCATGGAATCTGTGTATAAATGCTTCAGACAATGCTTCCCAAGACCTAAATGATTTAGCTGGCAATGTTGCGATCCACTTTAGGGCATTGCTATTACTAGCTAATATAAAGGGAAAGCTTCTGATTGCATATGCCTCATTTTGTGACATCATTCGCGCTAGGGCTTGATATTGGAATAAGTGTCCGATCGTGGCCTTGAAGCTTTCTTTGAATAACTTAACATGGGTCATCCTAAGTAATGGACTTGCTTAGTTTCTAGAATGGCCGTTAAAATAGGGGCCCTTATATAGTGCAAGTATTCAAGGACCCTCGCAACGTGCGATTCGATGAACACTTGTTCCTTTGGCTGGTCATCCATTGCTCTCATTTTATTCTTTTTGGATTGATCGAATGCCTCTATGAAGTTAGACGGCATTCGATGGTGGAAATAGGCCCTTTTTGCTAGACAAAAATGGATCTCTTCTGCCTCCAAGCGATCAAGCGATTGTTGATCACTCCAAGCAGCATCCCTCCATTTGTGAATATAATTAGCCATGTTCTCACCATAATGTTGATCCTAGTTGACAAGAGACTTCCTGATTCCTTCCCTTCTTTTGGAAAGAAAGCATAGTAGGAACATATCTTCTAAGGGGACCCAATCTTTGATGCTTTGAATTGCTTGAGTTTGGAACCAATTCTTCTTGACCTCCGAGGAAAGTGAGCTTTGAAAATTTTGATACATCTTGTGAGGTCTGGATTTTCTCCGCAGCACTCATCAGCATAGCAGGGGAGGTGTATGACTGGTGAATTTTCGACATTGAATATGATGAAACCTTGGTGTCGGTGCTTTCTTTGGCGGTCGTGCCTTCTACAAGAGCGTTCTCGCTTCTTATTTGGTTGGCTAGTGGAGGCTTATCCTTCGCCAATGTGATAACAAGGCGCCACTATCGGATATTCAAATGTACTATCCCCATCAAAGCTTGGGACATCCCCAGTTTCCAAGTCTGGCAAATTGTCCCAAAATGTCATCCATACTTAGTTCGCAGTTGATGAAAGCGACGGCGATGGCCCCCAGGCATAGATCTCTAGACAACCCTGAGCAAGGTGGGTTTTTTCTTCTTTTTCCCCACCATATTCTTGTAGAAAGGTTTAAGCCTCTCATGCTGGAGGTAATCCCCAACAATATGCGGCTGGAACCATGACGACCAGCAATGTACCCTTTTAGGATATGAAAATAAGTCCTTCAGATGCTCTTCCATTTCTTTCTGCTTTACATGTTTGATCTGATGCTTTTGTCCTTTTCATCTCATCGAATGGACTTCTAAGGTGTCTTTTGGGCAGACAATATCCCAACCTTCGTCATCAACCATGATTTTTGGTGGTGCTGTCGTGGGCACCCAAATTTAGAACCTTGCTCCAATCAAATTTTCTGTAGTAGTGTGAGTAAGGGTCGATCCCACGAGGAGTAATTAGTATGTTTTTGTGCAATGTGTTTAGTAAAGAAGGGGGTTTTGAATAGTATATTGGATTAGTTCTTATTGGTTCCATTTGGAAAATGCTTGTGTACTGTGCTGATGCAAAGTAGTCTCTTCCTGTTGTTCCAGGCATGTGAAAAGAACTGAAATATTCTCTGAACCTGTTTGCTACTTCACCAAAGCCAAATGGTGATGCATTAGACGGGCTTCGAAGTGCAGATCTTTGGGGGGATTGTTGCAGGACAGGATCTTTCAAGAACAGTACTGCAAGTGGTTTGGACAAGCTTCAGGAGTCCATGGATAGATTGCTTGAGCAATACAACAGAGAATCGGTGAGAAAGACGATATTGAAGCAAGCAGAGATCTTCAAAGAGCAGGTGTGAATTGAAGATTCATCTCTTGGAAGATATCTGCCCCAGTATTGATCTGCCAAATAGACAAAATATGTGTGTAGCCTTCCATGTAACCATGCCAGTTGTTTCATGAGACCCACTCATGGATATCAAGAAACTGTGTAAGAAAATACCCTACTTAACCTGGTTGGCCATCTGGTAGGCTGATTTTAGGGTATGGCTCCTTCCATGAAGCTGCCCACCAGATAAAATAGATGACTGCCTTTTTCCTTAATTACTGTTGGGTGACTTGGGTCGTAATGCTTCTTAAAATACTAATGCCAACATCTTTGTCGTTTCAATGAAATTAAGAGTTATTTATACCATCGAACTCATATCATATGTTTGTAACCATTCAATGCAGGTTAAAGAACTTCACCGGTTGTATAAAGTTCAGAAGATACTGATGGCTGACACAGATCGGAAGTCCGGATTTTGGAGTCCCTGTGGGCCACAGCCTAGCCACCCATACTTCGGTAACAACTATTATCGCATCACTCAATCCACGTTCGACAACAACTTCCACCAGCAATTCGAGATAAGGCCCGATCAAAGCTCACAAGAAGCAAGCAGCTGGCCGGTGGAGACTTCCGAAATACATCGAGGTTTTGATCTCGTACGGCCCAGGGGAGTAGACACTTCCAGTGAGGTTGTTGCAGCACATGATCAGGCTTCACACTTCAGGTGGTCCACAAAAGATAAGATGGCAATTTCTAGTTCTAATGACCTCCATTATGACCCTGACGAAGCAAGTGATGTGGAACTGACATTAAGCATCGTATGCAGTACAGGGAAAGAGAAATCAAAGCATCGGCTAGTCTGCTCTGAGTCGAACCCAGATGAAACCAGGCAGCGGAGTTCATCCGCATTTGCCAGATCAGACCGAGAAGAAGAATGTGGAGATCAACAAAACTTTTTTTAGCCTTATTGGCTCTTTCAGACGCTAAGCTTGAACAGGACATGAATTTCGTATCTTATTAAGCTTTATGCTACATTGGATGGATACAACATTGCTTCCTGATGTGACCTATTGAATTTTGACTGCTGGATTCTGTTTCAGCATTTCAATACCCATTTGTTTGGTATTCATCCTAGCAAAGATCGGCCAGCTAGCTTTACAATTTGATGTTCTCTTGGTTTGGAAGCGACAGTGAATTGAATTTGAAATGCTTTGTATTATGATAGCTCATTATCCAAACTGCAACTTGAGGGTTTGGATTCTGCAGGGTAGTGGCATTTCTATCGACGGACAAATTGCAATCTGACCAAATGTTTTGTGAAATGAGGAAAGAACCTGTTTTATTCCCGTAATTGAATCTTTTGAGTTATAACGATATCGGTAGGGTTGATATCTTTACACTAAAGAAATTAAAATGAAAGAATTGAATAGGGAAAAATTTTCTATTGTATTTTTCTCATTTAAAGAAGCTATATATATTTTATACAAGTTACTATAATTTTAGGGGAAATTTTCAAATCGGTCTCCAAACTTTGCCCTTTATTTTGAATCCATCCCTAATATTTGGTTTATCCTAAATCCATCCCCGTTCCCCCAAAATCGTCCCCATGTCTCCCATCCGGCCACCGGAGCAAAATTTGTGACATTTTTACCCCCTTCAGTCCATCGTCATGTACCAAATCTTTACATCTTCTTCTTCTATCCCAAAGAGAGGAAAACCCTAGCCGCCATACATTGTCGCTACTGCCGATGCAGTGACGCGCTATCACTGTCCTATCGTTGGACAATCAATCAAAATCATTCATTGAAATGGCTTCTCCAATCCAATCTCCTTCAATACATCACCGCACCAGATCTATAAACTTTTTTGCCAAAATTTGGGAAGAATAATCGCCGAGAGGGAAAAAAATTCTTCTTCACGTCCGACCAGCCACCACTGTCCACCTCTTTCGACATCCCCTTCTGATGCCATCACTGTAGTATCTCCATCTCCAGTAGGAGAAAAACCCACCAGTTCGTTGCTACTTGTCTACTCATCCTCACATGTCTCTAGACTTAACCACATGCTAAGTATCATAGCTATGTAGAGGGGAACGACATCCATGAGCATGTGGTAGAGGTCGGTGCCTGAGATCATTTTGAAGAAATGGTTATAAAAGAGAGATGGTTGGATTGAAAACAAGTTGAATGACAAAACCCAAATGAAAAATGCAATAACTAGCATGAAATAGAACTCTCTTAGGCAGAGTTTCGAGTGTCAACGATCAACTAGAGAGCTTTTCCTTCTCTTTTTTGGATTTTCCTAGAAATCCAAGTAGGGGAATAAAGAGAAGAGAATGTTGGAATCAGTTGTGCAACTTGTGCAAAACATGCTTTGTTTCAACCAACATCGTGTAGCATACCCAAGTGAGAAAATGATCTAAAGAGAAAAACTCCAAATGGTGGTTTTCTTGCTCCAATCCTCCTCCGAGAATAGAGATTTTTACTCCTTGGAAGATGGCCAAAAACAAAGATTGGGGGTTTCCATCCTAGCCTCAGCCACATATGCGAAGTCATGTTGGGGGCAAAAATGTTACAAATTTTGCTCCAGCGGCTGAATGAGAGACATGGGGATGGATTTGGAATGAATTTGGAGGAATGAGGATGGAATTGGAATAAGGAGCAAAAGTTGTGGACGGATTTGAAAATTCCCCTAATTTTAGGGATATGAATTCCTTAATTGAATCAACAACCGTACCATATTCTAAAATCCCAAACTCATAATTCCAATCAACTAAAATTCTAACAAATATGAATCAAACCATAAATCATTAAGATGACCCAACTTATCCTCAGCCCAGAACCTTCATCACCCCATGATGGCAATACACCATATGGGAACCATATCATGCTATAACAATATTATACATCATTTACTAAGATATGTTAATACTTCACTGTATACATTATCTGAATTCTTTTGACTACAATCATACAATTATATTATGAATTACAATTAAATACTAATATATGGTAGGATTCCATCCCAACATATTGTCATACCACAAGAATATGTCTTCTAGTCTTACTTACTAGTCCCAATCCACAATGGGGATTCTTCACTTGGCCTGTCAACTAAAAAACTTTAAAGAAGAAGGAGCAAGTTCGAGCAACTCAGTAAGTAGGTAAAAATAATAGAAAACAAAAATCAATTTATAATAGCTTGTTCCAATTTAAAACATAAATAGCCTCTAGCAAGCAATCGTATTTTCAATACATAGTTATGAGGCTCAATCATCAATCTACTAAACAATCAAATAAATTATGCTATGAAGACCACAATCCTCATTGATCCAAACATGCAACCATGTCAAATAGGGAATTGCTATCATTCCCATTCAATCAACCAATATCATATTAAATTGATCTTCAAATTAACCATACAACAAAAGGATATTCTCTATCCCTCACAATAGACATTCATACTTAACCAAAACATTAAATATTCCAATATAAGGGATATCCATTATCCCTTACAATCCAAATAACATTCATCTTATATTCATCTCCAACCATATATAATCATCATAAATATAATTAGCATGCATTTAACTTTAATAACAATCTAATTAAATATTTAATTTGATCAATTTGTAGCTCACATAGCCCATACACAAAAACTTCCTTTTAACTCCAATTAGGTCATGGCTTAAAATATGTTTTGCATATCCAAATCATCCCAAACAAGTCTCAAAACATTATAATTAATGCATTAAACATTTTTCCCATGATAATTTCACATAATTCACAAAATTTTCAATTTTTACTATTCCCAAAACCCTAGCTTAGGGTAAAACATCATGTATTATGTTTAATTTAGTTCCAAAACATCTCGAAAGTATCCCTGATATGTAATAAATTATTTTCCCAATGATTTTCATATTAATTTCATGTCAAACCCCTAGAATCACTATTTACGCACGGGTAGAAACCCTAGCTTAGTATGAATCATGGTTTCTTTTGCTCAAACAAGTTTCAAAACATCATTAAGCATGAATAATTCATATTCCCCATGGTTTTAACACCCAAATCCATCATTTCCCCCAAAAATCCATAATTCTCCAAATCCTAGTAATATAAAAACTCAAATTTGAATGGGAAAAGTATCTTACTATATAATCTAGGTGTCTGTCCCTCCTATAAATGAAATCCAAGCTCAGAACTTAAAGTAGCACACTCCATTTGCAAGAAATCCAATTTACTTCCATTTCCATCGTTCAAATGCTAAAAACTCATCCCCATGTACATGCTTGAATGATAATCTAGCTAAACCCTCTTGTTTCCAAGTCTAAATGACAAGAAATTGGGTTAAATGGGGCTAGGGCAAAAGGGGAAGAAGAAACGGAATGGAAGGGAAAAATGGGACGGAGCAAATGGGGCAAAAAGTCAGTTGCCTGACTTAAACTACTGATTGGCGCTGCCAGCTCTGACCCTGCTGCCTTTGCCCTTGCCACCTTAGTTGACCAGTGCCACAATGCCTATTTTGGCGCTGCTGGTGCCAATTTCGCTAACCCCAATTTCAAGTGGATTTTTCATCCACTTTTTTATCTTGTTTTCTCATATATTTTTACCATAATATTTTCATAAAATCCTAACTTTAATGACATATTTAATCCTTGCGTTATGTATCATAAAAATATATAAAATTTATTATCATATAAATCCAGATCATATCCGAATACACATCCTCATACTCAATTTCACAATTCATTCTTATACATAATAGAGCAAGATTTTCTACTAAAGAAAATTATAATATACTTCTACACACCATTTGTAATAGCCCGCTTAGGGACCTATGCATTCTAACTATCTTTTATCCCATAAAAGAGTTTTGTCGGCATTGTAATGGCAAGGCATAACCAGACATATGAGAAAAATATATAGATATAATCTACATAATGACATGCTAATATAACTATATCATATGTACCCAATACACCTTAAGAATTGAAACCTTTCTAATTACAAATTTATATACATTAGATGTCATATCCATACATGAGTTCCAAACTCTAATTCATCCATACATCATAGAGGTTATCCCCTACTCTTAGTCATGAGTGCCAAATCCCAGTTGGGCTCCATCGTCTGGCCTGTCAACTAAAAATGGAGCTAAAATGGCATGAGTCTGGGCAAACTCAGTAAGTAGGTAAAGTGAAAAACTATAAGGAAATAATCAAAAGGAAGAGCATGCTCAAATGCATATACTCAATCCAAGCAATGTATAAATCCATGGTATGCTAAATGTCATGACAATGCAACATGTACCCATACTCATAATACACATCTTTGTTTCTAGAACCTAACTAACCCAATCAAGCATACTCTCCAAATATATCATTACCATTGAGTCATACTCATAACCAAGACTTGTACAACAACATCATTATGATATCCTCATCAAGACATATACTTTATCAATGCATCATTATCAAGACTTACTAAAGATAGAGAAATCACTCTCTTCCTCTTCAATGTGTAAATGGCCCATCCCTGTATCTCCAGCTAGAAGCCTGCTAAGTCCATCTCTTGTAGTGCCAGGAATTCACCACCTGTGCAAAGTCTCAAGAGTGCCCACCCTCATCGATCCACAAGGATCACAACAGGTTCACCAATACCAACAATATCTATTGAGGAATTTAAGTGTATCAAACTCACAATTACAATTCAACACCACTTAAGTATCATGCCATGCCAATCACAATATATCATAATCATAGGCCATCAAGGCCAACATTTAGCCACACAGGCTATACATGCTACATAGGTAATAAACAAGCCACATGCTATACATTAAGCCACACAACATATATCGTATATCTACTCATTTAACTCAATCACATTCATGCCAATACCATACTCAACTCATGTTAAATGGCCAAAAATCGAATCACAAACATAAAATGGTTTTTTAATTTCAATGACATAGCATTGAAACCAAATATTGAAAAAATTCGGTGCCTGTATGCTAGTATACAAAAATATGTCTAATCATGCACGAATTCGAGAAAAACCTACTTACCTCAATTCTTCACAAATCCGGATTTCTTCCTTCTATGCCAAGCAACCAAAATAATTGACTCTTTTAATCAAGTCTCAATCCTACATTCTTTATAACATATTAAATTGTTTACATGCTACAATTATGCAAATTAATATCCCTTACATTATCACAACCTTAATTAAGTTCAATTCTAGGGTTTTCTATTCCCATTCATCAATTCAATGTTTTTACACTTTATACACCATCTTTTAAAGTAATAATCATTCTAATTATCATTATTTTTTAATTTATAATTTGGTAATTTCATTATTTGGAAAATAGCCCCTAACTTTTGTATAATTGCCTTCCCATTGATAAATTCTCATATATGATTCATCCTAGTCAAGTTTTCTTATGATTCTACTTCATTATTAACACAATCAAACATATTAACCATTAATAATCATTCATAACATGTTCCACATGATCTCCAAAGTAAACAACCCTTTACTTCATGATTTTCAATTTAATCTTTCATGCCAATATAAATCTATATTAATCTTATCATATACAACACATAAATCATTGTTAAATTCATTGATTACATTTATCACATCTTCAACTAAGTAAACAGCTCTAGCTTTCACATATTTGATGAAATTAATTAGGATTTTTTCATTATAGTATTAATCTTCTTCAATTTTACATAAAAATCATGCCCAAAATAACTCAATTCATACCCATTTTCTAAGGTCCAATATTACCTATGAATTTTACAACTAAATTGCATAATTTTCTAGTCAAATTCTCCAACATCATATAGCCTTTATTAATAATGATTTACAATATCAAAATAAATCAAAATGATGGAATTAAACTCACCTTTTTGACTTGGAAAAATCAGTAATATTGTTGTCCACTTCCAACTAGTTTGTCCACTTGATTTTGATGAATACTTGATGGAAATTTTGCTACAACCTTGCTGCCTTTTAGGATTGATTGAAAGAAACTTTTATTGTAGAATTTGGGGAATGAATTCACTTTGAGATGGAGGAAGGAAGCAAGATATTTGCGTTGAGAAGGAGGGGAGAAGGAGGCTATTGGCATGAGTTTTGTGGGAGAGCAATTAGGGTTCTCTTCTAATACAACTTGCATAGCTTGTAACCCAATTTAGAAACTTGACTTGCATCCCAATTGAGCCCCCCTCCAATTAACTTATATTCCCAACTTAGAAGTCCCCATGAAATATAGATTTCATAATTATGCCACCTGGCCCAATTTAGTGATAAAATTTCATATTATATAAATGGACTTTTCATCATATAAACAAACTTATTTCACCAAAAATTAATACCTTGGATGAATAACATGAAGAAAATATTTAATGGTTTAGATCTTCCAAAATCCTCCCATATCATTTTCAAATAATTTTTTTTGGGACATCCAATTACCGATTTTTTTTTACTGTGGAATGCTACTGTTCACACATTATTCACCAAATGGTTAAATTTTTCAACTAATTTATTTTCAAATTTCTTCCACACACTCACATGTTTATCTTCTTTACTCAATCTGAGTTGTGGGATGAGTGTTATATCACAAGACGATCAATTTAAGCCCAATATTGGATAGCAAAGTATATCAACTGCATAACTTTAAATCTCAATCATTAAACACCTTATTCTTCAATTCATAGTGATTTTACATTAGATTTCAAAATTAATTTTTGTTAGAATTTGGACAATTATAATGTGCATAATATACTTATATTCATGTATCAATAATTCACTAATATATAGACATGATTAACATAATTTTTTATAATCAATAATAATCAAAATTGAGCAGCAACTTAATTATCAAGTTATTTCTAACTTTGGACGATAATATGCTAATTAATACACCATAATCTATGTCCCATATAAACTAAATTTTTGTATAATTAAATCATCATCACATTGGACAGTTATATAAGCACTCTTAACTACACCTAAATTGGGCAGCAATTTGATCATCAATTAACATTTAAAATTTTCATAAAAATCCAATTTTAACTCATTATAATAAATGTCACTTATCTAAAATATTTGACACATATGGGGGCTGATTCATCAAAATTGGCAAACACAAAAGTTGTAGCCTTGTGAATTTTTTAATGAATCAAAAATCACTATATTTTAATTTCTCCTGAAAAAGTTATAGCCAAAATACTATAAGTATCTCCAATTCAAGAGGCGTCACTTTGTGAGACCTACAACTCAAAATATAAGCTTAATTAGGAAATTTAATCAACATAAATGTTATACTCCTTGAAAGTATCTGAACAATGCAAAAAAAAAAATCACCCAATTCTGAGTTTGTACAAAAACGTTATGGTCAAAATACTAAAATTGCTCTAAAAGAATTAAAATTCTGGAAATCATATTAAATTTCATAATTTAGATCATTAATCACCATGTTTAAACATCATGCTAATCACCCTTGATCATGCTAAAATTAAATAGTAATTTGACACAAATTAATGCACAAAAATTCAACAACATGTAACTCATGTTTCATGTAATAATTTGGTAGCAAGTTGATTTATTTTGTCAACATCAATTGAGTATCAATTTGACATGATTTCCTAACAATCCTCATGATAGAGAAATAAAACCATTAAACAATTCTCATGATAGAAAAATAGCACCATTATTTCATAATAAAATTATTCATTACCTCAAATCCTGGGATATTACACCATTACTCAAAAATTAACACCCTAGGTGTTACATATAAAATGAACATGAAGTTGAGGATGGGCCATACATTCTCTAAAAAAATGAAAGTCAATATCAATGTATTATACTCTTCATGAAAATTTGGATTGGCCATAAGATAAATTACAAACAAATTATCACACTAAAGAATTGATGATTGTAAGAGATGAAGACTAAGCTTACAAAGGAGAGAATGAATCCAAATGGGTTCTACTATAGCATTTGCAAGGCCCTTATATTCTTAGTGCTAGATTTTACCAGTATTCTCTGTTTCTAAAAAGACCAAGATAGAATATTAAGGCCTAAGAATATGTTGAATCAACTGATGTATCAATAATCGTTTGGGTCACTTGCCCAGTCTGCATTAGGGGTGTAAGTCGAGGTAGGTTTAAACCAAACTTGGCTACTCAAACCCAAATTTTAGGTAGGGTTGGGAAGCTGTTATTCAACTCGAACCCACACCCACACCTACTTAGGATTAGGGGTGGGTGAGGGGGTTGGGCAAACTACTCCAATCCAAACCGGCACCCACTTAGGATTAGGGGGTTGGGCAACTCGCTCCAACCCAAACTCACATCACGTCATTAAAAATAAAAATAAAAAAAAATATGCCATAGCAATAGTGATAATCTAAATACAAATTTCACCATAATTGTCATATTTTAAACCTCTATATACCTCTATTTTATCTATTTTGTAATTAATTTTACTAAAAAAATTATAATTCTTTTAAACCATTTATACTCTTTTTTTTCTAATGATTCAAATTAGTTTGAGTTGGCAATTGAGCGCACATGTGTATATATAACCTTTATCATCAGTTTGACCCTTATCATGTCTTACACATATGGATAATTAATATATTCTTGTGATTACATTATCA
>JAYJMB010005070.1:1661-12334 GCA_036873735.1 Pouteria campechiana | reverse complement strand
AAATTCATAAAATGTATTTAATATCTCAAAATAAGAAAATAAAGCCTGGTTACTCCCGTTAATGTCTCGCCATTTTAAGTATCCAAAAAGTCACTTGTTAACGTGAGATCACACATGGTACACATCTCATCATCAATTAACGTAATAGCATAGTTTTTATGCATCTAATATCTTAGTTTAGTTTAAATTCCATCTAAGATTGTTGATCCTTATCCAATTTCTTTATTCACCATTGATCATACGTCAGTGATTATACTGTTGATCAGTCAATGTTCAACATGGTTAATATACACATCTCATCCCACCATGCATCATTTATGCCCATGATCAACTAATTTAGTCATTCTCACCTAGTGAATTAGAAATCTGTCTATTTTAAAACTTTTGTAAACAATATATTATTTATATGCCATCTTATTGTAAGCTCAACTTCTAGCACGTTGGAAATGTACATATAAATACACCTAAGCACATGTCATAAATATATACATCTTAGACCATGTATAAATTATACTGGCTTCTCATCTGAATGGCTAAAATTTTTTTAAATATGAAGATATTTCTATGATGGTAAATTTATAATTTAATATAAATTCAGCACCCATTGCTTAATTTAAAATAGTCTAACTCATTCGCGGTTAACTTATAACTATAGGCCTAATTGTGAACACTAAAAATACGTAAGCCTATTCGCACTTTTGATAAAATTATACACGTCCCTCTACAAAATTTCCGATGAAATATTATAAATACGATTTATTTTTATTTTTCGAAACCATCTATATTAAAGTTCATGTGGGTAATATAAATAAGATTTTGATAAAGGAAACGTTTTTACAGGAAAATTATCTTCAATTTAAGAGAATAATATTATATTACATATCATCTAAATTAATAAACGTATATTTTTGAATAGACAAATAAACAAAAAAAATTCCCAATACGACAATGATTTATTATGATAAATTTTACCATAAATATTTAATTCTTATAATTTTATAGATTACAAATAAATTAATACTAAATATCTTGACTGAATAAAAATGAATTATTATCATATTTTTGCGCTGAATATTTAAATTTTATCGATTTCGTTTGGATAGATTATCATGTTTAGAATATTTTATGCCTTCGGGCCAACCGAAAGCGCAATTCAACTGGAGATGAGCTTTCGTTATCCGTTCTCCGCTTCTCTTTCGTTGCGGCCAAACGTTCATTGCCTACGGCAAGATGTCTGCAAACCATCCCATCCCTTCTTCTGCTCTTCTTCCCGATCGACCAGCAGTACAACAAGGAGAGCTTTTTCTGCTCTCGCGACGCTGTCTTCTTTCCTCATCTCATCTCGTCCTGCCAACACTCATGCTGCTGCTGAATTCTTCGAGCTTGAAAACTCGGGTGGCGTGAAAGTGCTGGAACTTCTAGTGGGAGACGGCGAAAGTCCTGTTAATGGAGACCAGGTGGAGAAATTCTCCTCGTGGGCTTCTTCCATTTTTATTTTACAAAAACAAATGTCAAGCATAAAGAAGAAAAGAACAAGGAGCTGTGTTGAGGGCCAATTTCTAATTTTATTTCCCCATCTTCCAAATATAAATGCTGGAAAGTGGAAAGAGAACTACTTTGCAGCTTGCCCACCTCCATGTTGCCACCAATTTCTTTGTGTCTGGCTAGACTGTTTAATTGGCACTGCTACGATGGAACAAAATAATAATGATTTTTTGCAAATTTTCCCACAGCCGTGCCATGGACAATAGAGCCATTTAGATGTTTGGCAATGGTTCACATCTGCCTGCAATGCTGGCTCCCGAACTTGCAGTCACTCATTTGGATAATCTACCGTCAAACCATCTAACATAACTTTACCATCATCAGTTGCGTGAAGAATGGATGGTTCGTATTTGATTATATTGGGCAATAGGGGTGTTTACAAATCAACATCTATCTGTTACCATTCTAGGATAAATAAATCTTAATCTTTTTGAATTTGTGTATTATCTATTCATGGTTCTAAATATTGTCTGAAACTGAGTCGACTCTGCCGAGTTGTCTTCATTTTGGTTAAACAAAATGATTCATGAAACCTGAAGTGGAAACAAGACCGGAAGTCCGGGACAAGTCTTCTAGAAGTAAGTTGCGCTACAAGATTGTAATTAAAACCATGATGCTAGCATCTTACATTAAGTGACAAGGAGACCAGAAAGCATTTTGTTACGAATGAACTTTATAAATAAGTGTTCCAGTTTCTCAAACTAGACAAAATCGCCTTGTAATTGCTGACTATTCAATCCTTTATCGTACGAGATACCTAAAGTTTGAAGGTCAAACTACCATATTCTCTGATTTAATCATTTTAATTGTACCATATTATCTGACTTAATCATTTTTATTGTACTACATTCTCTGACTTAATCATATTTATTGAAGGTTGCAATTCATTACTACGGAAGGTTGGCAGCAAAACAAGGGTGGCGCTTTGATTCAACATATGATCACAAAGATGAGATGGGCAACCCAGTTCCATTCATATTTGTTGTTGGATCTGGCAAAGTAAGATTTTGATGATAATATGATTTCTAAAGGAAATAAAAACTACGCAAATAACAGTGCTATCATCCATCTGTGCATATGAAGTGGGAATTCATAGAATATGTATATTGAAAAGTCTTCACAAACTTAGATAGTCACCAGTGACAGCATTTTTCAATTTCTCTCCAAAATCCAAGCAGTCATAGAATTGGGTAGTAGTTGAGGCTTGTGCCTCAAAACTTGAGAAAGCTCTTAGGATACATCATTGCTTGCTTTTACAAACTGTGGAACACAAGAGGGTGGAGGACGCAGTCGTAATAATAATGGGAAAGCTATTATTCCTTTTTTATTTATTGAAATGCTTTATCTAGGTTATTTCTGGCATTGAAGTGGCTGTCAAGTCAATGAAAGTTGGTGGCATTCGCCGGGTGGTAATCCCACCATCCCAGGGATATCAGAACACATCACAAGAACCCATACCACCCAATGTGAGTATTCTGTTCACCTCCTATTTCTCTGTCAAGGTTTCGAGATAGTCGAAATGAACAATGTTAACCATCACATTGGCTGAGGAACATTTTGGATATGAAGTGGATGCAGTTGGACATGATCAATTTTCATAGAAAACCAACATCCTGCTTGTTCCATGTACTATGATGAGAAGGATGTTGACTATGTCTAGCAAAACTTGATAATACTGTTTCCTTTCATCTCTTAATCTTTTGTCATGTTATCAATGGCTTTTGGTGTAGAGTGGTCTTAAAACATATTCTGGGTAACACGTAAGCTGGATCATTTGTTACAATTTAGCTGATAGACAAGACTATTATAGTGAAGTTGTTGAGCATCCATCTTACTAGTCATTGAACATGGAAAGAGATTTTGACTCCTTGGTCGCCATTTACCTCATTCTGCTATAAGTGGTGATCTGCCATTCAAATCACATGCACATGCTACAAATATTAGATTTTTAATTGCTATGATCATTCTTTTTCCACATTTTTGGTTTATTATTATTGACAGATGCTTGCTTTCTCCATAATTTCAGTTCTTTGATAGGCAGAGGCTCTTTACCACTATCTTCAACCCAACCCGTCTTGCAAATGGAGAAGGTTTGACGTTAGGCACGCTTATATTTGACATTGAATTGGTCAGTGCAAGGCATCCAAATGTTCTGCCTTAAAAGGTACTTCACAATATTTGGTAATTTGGTAGTGTGAGTCCAGGTGCATTAACCTTCTGTAAATGATAAGTTTAATACTGAAGGATGAAAGTTCAATATCTCTAGCTCCAAGTACCCTTTCTTCATTCCTCCATTGTCAGAGATGGTTTTTCTGAATTTATTGGAAAGGAGGACATATCACTGTTGAACCTATATAGCTGTGTCAGGATAACTGTGTGGGCCCTCCCAGTTATCCTGACACAGCTAATGACAAACTGACTTAGGCATGCATGGTGCAACTAGTCTTATTGCTGCACCGACATCTCTCTTTCTCTCTCAAGATAATTCTCTAATGAATGCATGCAGTTTACTCGGATTAAAAAATGAATGATAAAGCATCAGGGTGCGATCCTTTAATTGCAGCCATCTCTCTTTAATACATCAAAGCCTGCCTATTGTTTACCTCTCAGCATTTTAGGTGTGTGTTTCAACAGAAGAATGCCTGCCTGTTGTGGGGCAGTTCATTGCAACACTTTCAAGGTCCAGTTGTAATATTTGCCCTCTAAATAAAGAGCCTTTGCTGTCCATTCTAAAACACAAAGAGGTAAGACGACCTCCCTCTAACTTGTGGATACCTGGAGTGGACCTGGCACTTGTTACACCCAAGTCTCATCATTTCAGCCACCCATGAGGCACTGTCTCATGCTTCACCATTGGATCATGAATGTATCCTAGACTTGTCTGCTGGAAAACAATTATCCAATTGACCTCTACAACCATCTAATGGGATTTAAGGGTCATTTTCATATTGCTTCCGTCAAGCTTATCTTTTTGGCATATTCAATCTTATATGTTTGAAATTGGCACATCCAACTTCAAAAATTTGCACAACTTATATATTGGCCCCCTCTACAAATGGAGGTCAATGAAGAAACAGAAAATTTTCATCAAATGCCATTTCTACAGGTATCTGAGTTAATGTGATACCCTTAATATTTTTCAAAAAAGATCAAATTTACCCTTTTTTTTTTATCTTTTTAAACCCTTTCTCTTTATTTGACAACCAAAGGCAGAATTGTCATTTTAGAAAGGCAGGGAGGGTAAATATGTAGTCATTTTGAAAATTCTTGAGGGTGTTATGATAATTTTGATGCACATAGAAATGGTGTTTGTTGAAAAGTCAATTGTTCAGTAGTGCTCATTGGTATGGGAAGGCGACAGATGTGAAAATTAAACTTGCAAATTTTAAACTTGTGTTTGCAAATTTTTAAGATTAAATATGTAAATTTCAAATTTATAGAGACAAATATGCAAAAAAGTTAAACTTGATGAGCCAATATGCAAATCACAGGACACTTGATGATCGTCATGCAAACTCCACATCTGTAGGAAATGCTCATCAACTTTCCCGTCCACATGGACATGCTAACTCAATACAGGTCCACTCCAGATCTACGTGAGTTCTGGTATGGAATCAGATGGCAGCTAATGTTATGGTTGGGACCTATATTCTTTAAATCTAGATGCTTTTAAGGTCTGTTTGGATGGGGTGTAATAGAGAGATGGTGTATTAGAAAGGTGAAAGGTGTGATGGGGAATGATATCATCAAAGTAGGATTTTTAATGAAAAATAAGAAAAATAATTTAAAATATAGGTAATAATGAGAAAAAATAGGATGTTAAAATAATTAAGGCATCACATTAGTGCAAAAGGGAGTGTAAAAGTGGCATATTTCAAGTACACTGTACTCTTGAATGCATCCAAAAAGGAATTACAGTGACCCAAATTGTCCATGTAGTGAGGCTTAAATTTGCAGCACCAAATCTCAAGCAAATGAAAACTTTAAATTGAAACATCCCAATAATTAATATGAAATGAATAATAGGACAGCCTGTTTTTCCTGTCAAGACATCCCACGCTAGATGAATTCACACGGTGGATTGTTTCGGCTATCACTGATGTTTTGGAAGATAAACTTGATTTTACGAACATGAATGTACTTGGCATCATAAATTATTTATGATTAGTAGAAATGGGAGAAAGGGACGTAAGCCTATGTATCTTTTCATGTATTCACTCCGTTGATGGCAAGCTGAATGAAATACAAAGTTGTTTTTGAGTTTTCCCCATTACAATTCGAGGCTTTCTCTTTTTCTCTTTCAAGTACTTTCAACATGAGCCCAGAGCCCCTGGTGACCTGGGATGAATTCAAATGTGGGATCATGGGGTGGGAAAACGGCATGGCATAATGAGAAGGCAAGTTCAAACATACAGAAACACTGAAATAAATTACACTTTAAATAGCGTCAGAAGGATTTTTAATACATGATCCGTAGAGAATTGCACAAAAGAGAGATTCCTATCCTATGCAACTACGTGCTATCCAACAGCTAATATGCAGCTACCTTAGAATGAGAGAGAAAATTGCACTTCGAATGGTTTTTAATGAATTAAGTTGATTTCATTAGAGCATATTAATCTCATTCCAAGTGATTTCATTTGAGCATACAAGTACGTTTGCACCATACATAAAATTGTCCTGACATACTCCCCTATCACTCCCAAGTATTTAAAAAAAATTTAGATGCATGTGAGTAATTTCACAATATGTCAAACATTTTCAAGGCCATTTCGAGTTATTCAAAATAATTTTGAAATCATTCCAATATATTCCCCGATTATGCCAAATCATACAAAGTTATTCTCATTGTTTTATGGAGAAGAATCAGGAGATGTGACTCATAATCATAGATGCAGATCGTTTTGGGGGAAGAGAAATCATACTTGAATGCATGAAAATAATACTTCATTGAAAGCTTCCATTAAAATTAAATGATACATCAACTTCTCAAAAAACTCCAACCAATGTGAACCTCTTAACTTAAACGACATAAATAAAAATTCCAATAAAATGATAACAGAAAATACAATTTACTAAATCTAAACTATTCATCTAAACTACTAGGACTCTTTAGATGCCAACATCCAAAAGTAATTTAACATGAAATTCCCACTGCATGAAACTCAAATCTCCTTTCATTTACCCAATTTCTATTGCTTTTGAGAGACATGCAGATGCTCCATTTTAATCTTCTTTGTCACCAGGCCCATATTCCCTTGTTTCACCTACCACAGAGGAGCTGCTCTCATCTCCATCATCCCTCACCTGAATTCGTCTCCTTGGAGAGCTGTCATCTTCGTCTTTGCTGCTCATCGTTTGGATAAGCATGATTACAGCCACAATGAAGACAAGAAGATAAACGGTTCTAATGCTGATGAGTGAATTGATGTAGCCAATCAATGATGGCCCACCAAATCTTTTCTGAATTGTCCTTCCTTCCCTGTATCCTTCTAGGAATAGACTTATTTGAGACCCTTGATCCTCCTCCCCCAAGCTTTCGGAGCCTATGACCTTTAGCATAAATAAAGGCTCTGTCAGATTCCAAAATAGTTTCTCGGCTGAAAAGGTAAAAATGCAGTGGAAAGAAAGAAACGTGTTCAACTTACTGTAGTGAATTCATCATTTCTATCCCAAACAACCATTTTTGGCAGTTTTGTCTTCTTATTGACATCAAAAACATCCACAAAGTCTTCCCATTGTTTGAATCCAGCATATCCAAATATTAGGTCACGATTAGCAGATGCAGCAGCCTTCAGATTCTTGATCAATGCATGTGATTTTGCATCTGATTCATCCTCCACGATTGTTAGAATGACTTTCCTCTCATCATCTTTCAACAACTTGAGTGTGTCATAGTTTACAGGCACAACCAGTGGAAAATGATTTTGCTTGATAAAATCTTCCAAGAAATCCACTGCAGCAAGTAAAATACCATCATGTAAGCTGTTTATCTTAGTTTTGATACAGAAAATTGCATCACAGTAAAAAGAAAACAGTTGAAGTTGTGAGAATGTACGATTCAACTAACCTTCAAAGGGGCCATAGAAAACACTTTTCTCGCCATTGCTTGGATGAATGCAAACTAAAGCAGGAATTTTGTCAAAATCATATACCACCATAAGGTCCTCTGAGAAATCCTTTGCTATAGAAAACCATGCCTTCTTCTTGTATTTTTTGGCAAGCTCCACAATGGATGACTCCTCCAAGCCAAATCCAACAAATATTGGAAAGTGAACACTGGCTGTTTCAATAAAATTTTGGACAGCCAAGTCGGATTCAAGGACAGAAACATCAGGTGCAACAAACTTTTTCAGGAAGCGAACAAGCAGCTCAGCTTTCCTTGGACCAGAATACTCGACTGGGACACCATGCATGAAGAGCTTCAATGTAGGATATCCACTGGATGGCACAAGAACCATATTTTAATCATCAAAGCACAAAGAATGAGTATATAGTGTTCCTACCCACATGCCTATGTAAGCAGCCATCCATGCCTGCAGACAATCAAAGATGAAAGCATGCAAATCTGAAATATCCAACCTGGCCCAAACAGTAAGCAGTTAAAAACTCACCAGGTGGACCAGCGCACAAAACCAATGGATGCTATCCATTTATTTTGTATACCAACCTACCTGACTAAACATCCTGAATTTTCGTTCAGAGCAGACACACAGAACACAGCTGGGATATTCATCACATAAAATAACTTGCCACGTCTTGGCATGTTGAAGACTGTTTTACCATGCTTGAGGATATAGGAAGATTCCTTAATTTAGAAAACAATACCATGGAAGGAAGATGACTGATTTATAACTAAGCAAAAATAAACGTGTAATCAGAATGCGAAATAACAGAAAAATGTCCAAATCCCTTTTTGAAAGGTTTAAATTCAAGGTGTTGGCAATGGTTCATTTGCAGGAAGGATGGAGGGAGAACTAAGGAACTTACTCAATTTCATATTTGGAAGCAAGTCGAGAGAACTTGTCAGCATTCAGTTTAGCAATCACGATAGGTTGATCCAACCTAGCAAGTAATGGAGCAGCTGCATCTAGCTGCAAGGGGAGAAAAGATTGAAATTAGAAATGCCATTGACATTCTCATTGCTTCAAATGTCAGCAAAAAATATCACAAATGAGAAGAGAACAAAGCATCCACATCATTAACACATGTTAGGGAAGCATCAAATATTTAAGAAACCCAACATATGAGAAGTAGCGTACCAGTCTCTGTTGTTGAGAAAAAAAAAAAAACAGACAACCACGATTGCCAATTTCCACAATAAAAAGTTAGTAAGATGGAAGGAAATTTTCAATCAATGAAGGCCAAACCAAAGATCACAGGTCTAAAGTTGCAGGTGATAAACATTAAAGACCAGAGCTGGGGAACTCTTAACTAACGAAAGTAAATATCAAGTCCCAACTGCATCAAATTGGATTGTGTGTGGGTTTGACATGGTCACACATAAGGCCAACATGGTTTAATGAGAATCAAACCCTGAAGAACTTACCTCCAAAAGCTAGCTATTGAAAGAAGGGAAAAACTGAGGCTTATATAATTCACACATCGCCCCTCATATGAGAAATGTGGTAATTGTCACACTACCAGCCCCCATATGAGCAGTGTGTTGTAATAGATCCCAAAATTCCACCACGTTCCACAGCCTTGGCACCTACACAAGCTAGCTTTGCACTAAACTTAGTCCGGGTGGACACTACAATACAAGCATCACCATAATGACTTTGCACTAGACCTAGTCCTAGATGAACACTACAATATTGATATCACCATATAGCTTTACGCAAGAACTAGTCTTGGGTGAACACTGCAATACCAATGTCACCACCCACATCACATGATTGCAATTGCGAGCCATGGTGGCCTGCTTTGATAACATTGATATGATCTTGGAAGAACTCACCCCCAAAAGCTGGTTGCTGAGGGGACGGAACCCAACACTATATAATTAACACATCAAGCCTCAGGTGAACAAGTAAGAATCCTCACACTACCCCCCATATGAGTAGTGTAGGGAAATACATCCCAACTCTTATATGAAAGAGCATGTGTTTATTTTATTTTAGTTATTGTCATCATCACTTGTGAATGTCGTTAAGGGTTATCCCAAGTAAACTCTGCCCTACAATGAACCATTATCCCCAGCTAAACCATTGGTCCTGTAGCTCTTTCATACATTGTGTAATAATCTCCACATGAAACATGTGGTCTTCTCTGTAAAAGAGAGTTTTGTACCACGGTCCGATGTAATTCCATTAATGCCTAGCCTCTACTTTGTACCACCAACGAAGAGAGTTTAGTGGAAAATGATTTAGAGAGGTTGCATCCATTTAGCTGATTTATCATATGCTCCATCAGCATATTCATCAAACTTTTCGAATACCACCATTCAAAATCACCGCTAAGATCTACTGTCAGTCCTCATCACTCTTTCACCGGCACAATCTGGCACAATCTACTAATCCATCTAATTCAAACAGCAAATTCACAATTGTCCATCGGCAGTCACCCAAAAGCGACGCCAATTTTTCAAATTTGATATGCAAAAATCAAAACAAGAAAATTACCAAGAAAAGAAACTGGCGACAAAAAAGAAGAAAAAAAATTCAGACCTCGGGAGAGAGCCTCTTGCAGTGGCCGCACCAGGGAGCGTAGAAATCCACAAGGATAAAATCGAAGGCGGAAATGGCCGAGTCGAAGTTAGATTCATTGAGCTCTAAGACCGTTCCATCTGCTACGAACTCGTGGCCCACTGAAATAGAGAGCAGGATCGAAGCAGTAAGCAAGATGGGAAAGAGGAGCAGAGGCGGGGAAAGAATCATCGCTCCTCTCCGGTGCAGCTGGTCAGAGTCTCGAGGGCCCGCGGCCTGGGAAACAGCTATGGAGGATTTTAGGGGAATTTTTCTCGGGGTTTTTTCATGTCATGCCCAGAGTGCAGCAATTTTGCAAGGCTTTAGGTTTGATATAATTTGCAAAAAGTTATCTTCCATCGCAAGGTAACTAATCCGTTTAAGAGTTAAAAGTTAAATGATAAAAATGCCCTTGCACATTATTGCAAAATATTTATATTT
>JAYJMB010005069.1:0-12335 GCA_036873735.1 Pouteria campechiana | reverse complement strand
CTATTCATAAAAAATGTTGGCAAGGACATCTTAATAGTTTAGATTTATGTCGATGATGTTATATTTAATGCTACTAATGAAACTCTATGTCAAGATTTCTCAAAGATAATGCTAATTGAATTTGAGATGAGTATGATAGGTGAGTTGAATTACTTCCTTAGATCATAAATTAAGCAAAAAGATGATGAAAATTATATTTGTCAATTCAAATAATATAAGAGAGATGCTAAAGAAGTTCAATATGGAAGGGGTTAAAGCAGCAAGCACTCCAATGAGTACATCATCAAGGCTAGATAAGGATGAAAAGGGCAAACCTATTGATCAAAAGTTATATCGTAGTATGATTGGATATCTTCTTTACCTCACTGCATCTAGACCTGACATTCTATTTAGCATATGTTTATGTGTTAGATTTCAGTTTAGTCCTATGGAGTCTCATCTAATTGCATTAAAAAGAATTTTCAAATACTTGGTTGACACACCAAATCTGGGGCTTTGTTATCCCAAAGGAACTAGCTTTGAACTAGTTGGATATTCAGATGCCTACTTTGGAGGATACAAAGTTGATAGAAGAAGCACTAGTAGAACCTATCATTTTCTAAGAAATAGCTTAGCCTCTTGGTTCTTCAGGAAATATACTAGTGTTTCCCTTTCTACTGCAAAAGTTGAGTATTTAGCAGCAGGAAGTTGTTATGTAGAACTGCTTTGGATGAAGCAGCAGCTTCTGGATTATGGATTGAAGTATTGAAATGTACTCATTAGATGTGACAATACTAGTGCCATATGCTTAACATAGAACCCAATTTTACACTCTCAAACAAAGTATATAGAAATTAGGCACCACTTTATTCAAGATAATATAGAAAAACATGATATATGCTTAGAATATGTGCCTAAAAATGCTTAACTTGTTGATATTTTCACTAAACCACTTCCATTAGAAACCTTTTGTAATATTAGAAGCGAATTAGGCATGACTAGTGTGAATATATAAGCATAAAATCTTGTTCTTGCAATTGTGAGAATGTTATGCTTTGGTTTGTTTTTTATTTGTCTAAAGCTATACTTCAAATGCTTGAAGTTACGATCTGTCCAAGACAACCACATGTTGCTTGAAGTTCACCAACTATTCCATTTTGGACAAATCATTCGTCTAGGGTTGGTAACCATTCATCCCAAGTTATTAACCTTGCCTTTTGTCCAAAAATCAACATCTCATACAACCTACTTCGTATGAGAACCCATTCCTGAGAGCGTGCCTCATTTCTCTTACTGGATTCAAGTTATAGCTATTACACATCCCATCATATTCTATTTTTGGCAAAGCGTCAATCACTCCTTCGCAAAAATCATATCAATTGCCTACTTATTCTCCCATGTTCAATCTATATTAATCTATATCTACCATCCCTTCACTACACTTGCTAAGAAGATGAAACAGCTTAGCAAAGGTGATTTAGGAAGAAAGTGAAGAAAGAAGGAAAGTGAGTGGTGGAAATTGAAGAAACGAAGGATGTTTCTTCAACTATCTTGGTGGGATGTCTATGCTTCTGAAAGAGTTCATGTTGTTCTTGATCTATTAGCAAACCAGAAGCTACTCTCTTCAAAATCTGACCTCACAGAAAATGATCTTCATCTTCACTTTAGCCAGAAAGCCTTGCACTCAATCTTACATATCTTTGGGCATTGTGAGATGATTTGAGGGATAAATATATGAGTTGTATTTGAATTTTATAAAAATTAAGTAAACTTATGAGAAAAATTGTGATGAGTTAAATTATTGGTCTAGGGATGATATATTGGTATGATCTTTAATATTTGAGAGGGTATTATTATGTACTTTAATGTGATCTCAATATGTTCATATGTCATGATTAAGGAAGGGTAAATACATGAGAGAGAACAAGGGAAAAGAGTTGAGAAAAATAAAAAAATGGTGGGCAGAATGTCAGTGCTACAACATCCAAATCTGATGCCACCGCATCACTTTAGATGGGCGTACTACAGGGCGGCTAGTAGGGCTGGTGCTGCAGTGCCGGTGCGGTAGGTAGGCAAACTATGATATTTTGTGATTTTTCCCTTTCTTTCATCCCCATTCGAACACTCCTCCCCTCCCTTTTGTCCCAACTCATTTTCCAGTCCTTGTTACCCATATTTTTGGTCATTTTAGCTTGAATTCACGTGCTTTCATGTATGAAAACCCATCTCCCTTGAATCTAGACAGAAATCCCATCTGGTTGCGATGGGTGGAAGATTTTTTTGATTGGGGTCGAATCTTTATCCAAGGGGGGAAGCCATGTTCGAATTTGGTGGTAAGTCTTTTTTCCCCATTTAATGTCATGGGTTTGGCTTGCTAGGGTTTTGTGGATAGTAGTTTTTGGAGAAAATGATAGGGAATTGTTGCCTTATCATGGGGATAAATGAATAAGTGAGTAATTGAAGTGTTTTGGAAATAATTTGGACTTGAGGAAATATGGTTTTGTTGTTGTCATGAAATGGACAGCAACCTAAGTGAATAGTGAGAAAGAGATTTTGTGCATAGTGAATATCAGTAGTAAACTGATGGGATTAAGAACCTGATTAACTTGTTTAAAAGTATTTAAATTCTAATCTAGTTGTATGATGATTGTATCTTAGTGAACATAGAATTTCCTTAAGACAACTTGTTGAAATGTGCTGAATTAAGTGATGCACCTTAGATGTTTGATGAAAGACTTCACTCAAAAATAAGATGTGCTACATAATCTATGACAGTCCTTAAATGGCCATGGAAAGTATATTTCATGGACTTGAATTGATCAGTGAAAGGGTATTTAGAGAGTTTAATGAATCCTAAATAAGGTAATTGAGAATGATTGGAATACATGTGAGTAAATAAAGAAATAAGAGCATGCTAATTTCTATAACTAAACTAAAGTTGGACGTATGAAATTTCAATTGTATTATGTTTAAATAGATGAATTATGGAATTAGGGACTTAATTGACTATTTTTATGATTGTTTACATGATAATCACGTTGTATACAAGATACATGTTATAGGAAGTGAGGGTTTTTGAAATACCTTATTGAGAAATCATGATCTAGTTAGTGCCTATGACATGTTTGAGAAAATGTTTTCATGAGGAAAATGATGTGATATATGAATCCATGGTCGTCTGACTTTGGCTATGAAAGACGTAGTACGATAATGTATGTAATATGTGAATTATATGATTAGGGAATGATTAAAGAAGAATATAAGCTAGATAATCTTGTGGTTAATGTTGGTTACATTTGAAAGGTATATGAACATCTCAAAGGACCAATCATAGTCTCTAGAAGTTGTAATTTATTGACTTAATATGCATGAGTGAAAATTGTCTCGTAAATGAATGAGATTATTCTATATGTAGGGCTATTCAGCCAATGGTAAACTATGGAACTGGATGAGTTTTGGGACTTGGCGAATTATGAGGTAAGTAGGCTCTTTCCTGATTGAATATATGAATGAATGAGGATATTGATTATCCAATTTGTTGGAATTTGAGCATGTTGGATGGGGATAGTGGATATCCCATTTGTTGTGAACAAATATGTTTGGATCATGAGATATATTCTTTGCTATTGATATGTCTACATGTATAAAATTATTATATGATGTTAATGTATGGATTGATAATTGGTTGGGATAGAGGTTATCCCATTTCTATTATATATGTGTGTGTGTGTGTGTAAGTTGATGATTCAGGGGATAAGGGTCATGTTGGTCCCAAAGCTTAGACAAATATCCAAGAGGGGAGGGGTGAATTGGGCACTTAAAATTTTGTTGAACCCATTTAGGATTAAACACCCCACTAGCAGCCAATCCAATCACTCAATCAATGCACAAAGGAATATGATATAAGAATTTTTATAGTGGTTCAAGTTAATACTCTACTCCACTTTTCCAAAATTCCTCTCATTTTAATATCTTAGGTTCTACTATCTCCATTAGCAGAAATATAGTCAGTGCACCTGCACTCTTCTAGATTACGACTCTAGGGGGCATGACTACAGTGCTTCCAACACTCTTTTGGATTCCAGCTTAAGGGGGCATAAACACAGTTTTCCCAATACTCTTCTAGATTCCAGCTCCAGGGGACATAAACAAAGTGTTCCCAGCACTATTCTGGATTCCAACTCTAAGAGACATAAATAAATAGCTCTTGTCTGCACCCAAACAATCACAATTCTTCTTGAATCTGTCCTC
Source organism: Pouteria campechiana (assembly GCA_036873735.1). NCBI lineage: Eukaryota > Viridiplantae > Streptophyta > Magnoliopsida > Ericales > Sapotaceae > Pouteria > Pouteria campechiana. The sequence continues at coordinate 8,105 of JAYJMB010005069.1, read as the reverse complement.
AACTACCAACTCAAGGAATATTACAATGAATGAATATCGAAAGTTAAAGCACTTATATAAACACTTCACAATAAGTATAGGGAAAGAATTCTAAAGATTAAATACAGAAGTAAATGATCTTCCCAAAGGGTGGTTAAGAGCCTTCAAAGAAAGTTGAGGAAGGTTTGAATGCAAGGCTTATGTCTCTTGAAAAATGTAGATGGTTTTTGGATTAGCTTAGTAATTACTTTCAAGAAGGGATCGAATATTTTTCTCGATTGTTCTTCTGTCTTATTGTCCTCTTGATCCATCAATGATTCATTTATAACTGCCTTGAATTCTAACTATTGTTGGTAGGTGAACTCCATTAATAATAGAAAACGTTCTGATTAGCACAATTGAATCCTCTATCTTCTAATTAATTCTCGTCTACTGGATTGCCTGCAGCTCTAACCTTTGAGAAAATATTTTTTGATTCTTAATGAGCATTGGTTGAAGAGATGCTGTAATGGCTAATACTTTCATCAATGTTGAAAGTGCCTCATTAATGTTGGATGAAGTCCAATGATTCAGTTTGTCTGTGGCAAGTAACAGATGAATCTAGTTAGCGCAGATGAATCATCATTTCAACAGTTCATCTTTTACTTTGTCTGTGGTAAGTAATAGATGAAATAGTTAGCACGAACGAATCATCTTTTTAGCAGTTCATCTTTTACTTTTTCTATGGTAAGAAATAGATGAATTGTAGAAGTGTAGATGAAGATGACTTCTCATATACTTAGGCAAAGTAAGTTATTTGTCTATGGCTTACTTAGATGAAACAAATCATGTTGTTCTGCATTTGTCTAAGTTGACGGATGATCATTGGCTTGGTAACCTATTTGTTTGTATCTTACTTATGATAGACGAAGTCTATTATATGCTTGTTGCTTTGCATTCATTTGAGATAAACTTCACTTTGATAGATGAATTATGACTCGATTGACTCCTTTTCATGTTGAGCTTTGTCCGTAGCGACACTTTGTCTCTGACGCTGCAATTGTTCAAAGCACTTGTTTATTTGGACAAAAAGATTGATGCCTTAAATATATTCTAATTCTTCTTTGTGTTCTTTTGTCCGTAAGGCCTGCAACTTGATTCTGTATAGTAATGCTTGACAATAATCATTAATATATAATCTTTAATCAAGTTTTATTTGTCATCAAAACCATGCATTTATACTAACATTCTGCCCCTTTTTTATGATGAAAAAACTTGATTAAAAATTATCTCATAAAAGATAATTTCTCCCTAAATGTATGCATTTTAATGAAAATATTTTGCAAGTTTTAATCATCCATAACATTATCAATGATCTCCCTTAACTAGTTTATATATGTATTCTCCCCCTGATTAATTCAAGATTATGCATTCTTTTTTTATTTGTTCTGCTTGAGATAATTTGGCAATTGAGATAATTTTGCACATTCTTTCTCCCCCTTTTTGGCATAATAAAAAATAAATTCATTTACTTGCAGCAAGTATCAATCAATACACATAGAAAGAAGTAGCATTAAAAAAATCAAACCATTTCATTGAATTGCAGTACGAACAAAGCTACAAACTTAGAGAAAATAGCTCACCCTACAATGTAAGTGCAGGAGAGGTTGTGTGTGAGACCATGAATGAGGGGGGTGGAGAACTTTTATCAAAGTGAGTAATACAAAGTTTCAAGGAGGAGGAGAGGGGAAGGAGATGATAATAATGCATTTGGGGCCTCCTTTCCCCGTTTCTTCAATTGCCCCAACTAATGATGAAGTTGGATCCCCTAGCAAACTAGCTGAGATATAAATCACTTTCTTGAGAGTCATATATTGAAGAGAGATACTTCTAACTAGATAGGTAAAGTGGAATATTATCACGAAAAGAAGTAGCATCATCCCACCAAGAAAAATGAAAAAACATCCTTTGGTTCTTTAATTTCCACCAATCGTGTGTCTTCTGTCTATATCTTCTTCCCAAAATCCTTTCCCTAAACTGCTTCATCTTTGTGGAACAAAGAAGGATTATGAGTCATGGGTTAAAATAGACTTGACATAAGGGCAATACTAGGTAGTCGATATGATGTTTCAAGAAAGAAGGAATAATTTTTGCTAAAGATACAGTTCAATGTGATATGAATAATTTAAATAAATTTTGGCAAGAAAGTGAGGTGTACGCGACCTTGGAAAACATAATTTAGACAAAGTGGGAATTAGACAATGTATAGAAATAACCTCAAATAAATGTTATGTCTGAGACAAGAGGACCAATGAACTTACTTCATCTAAGACAAAGTTGAGCCTTATTAAAAATAGATCAAAATAGTACAACTTCAGCCATAGAATCGTTAAAGATTTTCATTTTCATGCATTCACAATAGTCATGTCTAATTCTCTCATAATGTTGCAGAAAGTTTCTAAAGGTAATGGCTTAGTAAGGATGTTAGCAAGTTGAGCATTTGTGGGCACATATTCTAAGCATATATCATGTTTTTCTATATGACCTCTAATAAAGTGATGCCTAATTTCTATATGCTTGGTTCTAGAATATAAGGCAGGGTTCTTTGTCAAGTATATAGCACTAGTATTATCACATTTAATGGGTATGTCTCTATAGCTTAGTCCATAATCTAGAAGTTATTGTTTCATCCAAAGCAATTGAGCATACAACTTTTAGTTGCTATATATTCAGCTTCTGTAGTAGAGAGAGCAACACTAGTTTGTTTCCTGGAGAACTAGGATACTAGACTATTTCCTAAAAATTAACAAGTTCTAATAGTACTTCTTCTATCAACTTTACATCCCCCAAAGTAAGCATCTGAATGTCCAATTAATTCAAAACCAATTCCCTTGGAAAAATAGAGTCCTAGATTTGGTGTGTCAACTAAATACTTAAAAATTTGTTTCACTGCAATAAGATGGACTCTTTAAGACTGGACTAAAATCTAGCACATAAGCATATGCTAAATATAATATCTGGTTTAGATGCAATAAGGTAAAGACAAGATCCAATTATACTTCGATATAGCTTTTAATCTACAAGTTCACCCTTTTCATCCTTATCTATCCTTGGTGATGTGCTCATTAGAGTGTTACTACTTTAATTCCTTCCATGTTGAACTTCTTCAGCATTTCTCAATGTATTAGGATTTGCAAATGTAGTATCCATTATCTCTTTTGCTTGATTTGCAATCCAAGGAAGTAGTTTAATTCTCCCATCATGCTCATTTTGAATTCAGCCTACATGATCTTTGAGAAGTCTTAGCAGAGATCTTCATTAGTAGCACCAAATATAATATCATCTACATAAATCTAAACTATCAAGATATCCATACCAACATTTTTTATGAATAAAGTAGTATTAACCTTTCCTCTTTGGAATTGATGATCACTTAAGAATTTGCTCAACCTTTTATACTACACTCTTGGAGCTTATTTTAAACCATATAATGCTTTGGTGAGCTTATAGACATGATCGGGTTGATCATCAATTTCAAAACCAGGCGATTGCTCTAAATAGACTTCCTCACTTAGATATCTACTTAGAAATACACTCTTTACATCCATTTGAAATAATTTAAAATTCTTATAGGATGCAAAAGCAAGTAGCATTCTAATGGCTTCTAATCTTGCTATAGGGGCATACGATTCTTCAAAGTCAATTCCTTTTTCTTGGGAATACCCCTTAGCAACTAGTCTCGCTTTGTTTCTCACAACCAATCCACTTTCATCTAGTTTGTTTCTGAATACCCTTTTAGTTCCAATTACATCAACACTCTTTAGTTTTGGAACTAATTTCCACACTTTGTTCCTTTCAAAATGGTTATGCTCTTCTTCCATTGCAATGATCCAGTTTTCATCACTTAGAGCTTTATCAATGCAGGTGGGCTCAATTGTAGCAATGAAAGTATAGTGGCCACAAATGTTTTGCATGGATCTTCTAGTTTTAACACCATCATATACATCACCTATAATTTGATTTCTAGGATGGGGAACATTACCTGTACTTACATCCTCCTCATTGTCAGAATTTTGCATATCTTCATATTTTGTGGCATCTTCTTGATCTTTCAGTCTAAGCTTCTTTATATTAATGGCAACTTCATCTGCATCACTATCATACTTCTTTCTCGGGGTTACATTTGCTTCATCAAATTTAATATGTCTATATACTCTAAAAACCCTACTATTAGAAGAGTAACCGAGAAAAGATAGCTTCATCACTTTTTGGATCAAACTTTCCTAGATTATCCTTCCCATTATTCACCACATAGCATGAGCATTCAAAGGAATGAAAATATGAGATATTGGGTTTCCTTCTTTTCCAAAGCTCGTATGGGGTTTTCATTAAAATTGCTCTAATATTAACCTTGTTTAGTATATAGCAAGTTGTACTTACTGCTTCTCCCTAGAATCTTTTAGACAATTTACTCTTATTCAACATAGTTTTTTCTATTTTATGAATTATCTAGTCCTTTCTTTCTACAACTCCATTTTGTTAAGGAGTTCCAGGAAATGAGATACTATGGTGAATTCCTTTCTCGTCACAAAAAATTAATAAATTTTTTGTTCTCAAATTCACCACCATGATACTATGGATAGACATAATTGACATTTGTTTCTCATTTTGAACTAGCTTTGAGAATGTAGAGAATATTGAAAATACTTCATCTTTGCTCGTCAAGAGAATCACCCAAGTGAATCTAGAGTTGTCATTCATGATGACATATACATATCTTTTTCCTCCAAGGTGATAACATCCGATGGTCCAAAGAGATCCATATGTAATAATTCCAGAGGTCTAAATGTGGATATCTCATTTTTAAGATGGAAGGACACTTTGATCTACTTTGACAATTAATAAGATTTGCATATCTAATTTTTGTCATAATTTAGTTTTGGTAGACCAATCACGAGATCATTTTTCTACAAAGGTTTGATATTTGATATGCTGATGTGTCCCATCCTTTTATGCCATAACCATGGGTCATCTTTAAATGTAATTAGGCATTTTCAAACAATATCATCTAGTTGTACTAAATAAATATGTCCATACTTCTTTCCACTGAATAATAGCTTGTTGTCTATGTTGAATATAGTACATGCAAATGGTTCAAACATAACTTTGTAACCCTTTTCGCATAATTGACTAATACTTAGCAAATTGTGCTTGAGTCCCTGTATATATAATACATCTTCTATGCATGCATTGAATAAATAATAAATTTTACCTATTTCTTTGATGAGATCTTTATCCTTGTTATCGAATGCAACTATTTCTCCATTTATTAGCTTCAATTCTTTGAACAGCTTCTTGTTTCCAATCATATGTCTTGAGCAGTCGTTGTCCATGAACCATGAATTATTAGACATAGCTTTCAAACTTGCTTGTATTCAAAGCAAATATTCTTGTTACCTCTTTGCTACCTAAGTATTGGGTTCAATAGTGTTAGTAGAATTGTGTGTGCTAGAATATTATGCATAATTCTTGGGTTTCCATCTCATTTTTGCACCTTTTTCTTGCATCTTTTTGGCATAGCAATCATACACTTTGTGTCTAATTTTAATGCAGAAATGACAAGTGTTTGAAATTCTGCTTGGTGCATTATATTCCATTGGTTTCTTTACCCAAGGATATCCTATAAACCTTCTAATGTTTGGACAATTTTCTCTTTCTTCTACAAGGTTTGACCATCCAGCAAATTTCTATGAATTTTCATCATCTGAATGCTCACAACCAAGCCTCTTTTTACTATTTTGACCAGTCATTCTCATGAACTTGGCAATAGATTCTCCTAGATTGGAGAATTTTCTCAACATACTGTTTAATATATCTATCTCCTTTTTCAGATTTCTAACCTCTTTTTATAGAGATAGATTTTTTTCTGCCATAATAGAATTTACTTTGACAGTTGCATCAAAATGTCTTTTCTTTTGAGTAAATTTTTAGTCAAGTGATTCAAACTCACTAAAGAGAGAGTTGTATGATTGCTGTAACTCATCAAAATTTTTGCATTTGGCATAAGTACTATTCAATATTGAAGAATCAGAATTATAAGAGTAATAAGAGTTTACCTCTGCCTCCAGCTATGTTGTGCATTGCTCTTTGATGGAGATTTGGTTTACTAATTTGTTCTCCATATGGGCCATGTAGTATATTTTTGTGAGGTGTCCAACTTCATTATCACATTTTTCACTTAAACTTATGCCTAAGGAGTCTTCATCATTCATGTACATTCCTCTAGCTTGATTTCATGATAACTTCTTAAAATGTTTCTTTTCTGTTCTTCCTTCATTCTCATTCATGTTCACTTTTTCTTCATCTGGACACTTAGGAGACATGTGTCTGATCCCTCCACATCTATAGCATGTGAGGAGATTTCTCTTTCTTTCAGCTATTTTCTTTTATTGTCTAGGCTATCTTCTTAAGGTGCTACCTTTATTGCTTCTTGCAAACCTTCTGAAGTTTCTGACTAACATAGTCATATCATCTTCAGATTATGATGCAGGTTAACTACTGCTTTCCTTAGTCACTTTAAGAGCAATACTTTTCTTTGGCTTCGTTAGCTCATCTCTCTTACTTTTGATTAGCTCGTGTGACATCAATGAGTTGATGAGATCATCCACCAGAAGCACATTTATTTCTTTTGCTTCTTCTATTGCTATAATTATTCGATTCTAAGATTCTGGTAGTGCCCTCAATATCTTCATTACTTGTTCAAAATTTGTTACTTCTTTTTCCAAACCTTTCAAAGCATTAGTATTTTTTGAAAAACAAGCATACATTTATACTATGCTCTCCCCTTCTTTCATCCTAAAATTTTTAAGTTTTCCTATCGACAAATTTCTCCTAGTCCCTTTGACCTATGAAGATCCTTCATAAATAGATACTATTTATCTCAAATATCTTTTGCATTAGTGCAAGAGGATACTCTATCAAACTCAATTGAAGATAGTCCATAGAATAAAGAGTTCATAGCCTTTGCATTATTTTGAACTTAAGTGGCCTCCTCTTTAGTCCATGCACTTATTCCACTAGTGGGAAGAGTGATTTCTATTTCAAAGGCTTTTCAAGATTACATATCATTGGCTATAATGAATTGCTTCATCCTCAACTTCCAATAAGCGAAGTTGGTTCCATCAAATAGGGGTGGCCGATTAGAAGATTGCCCCTCGGTGAATATCTAAGAAGTGGATGATAAGTTTCCCATTGGATCACTACAAGTGTTTATATTATCAGCTTTGATACCACTTGATGGTCCCAAAGCATAGGCAAATACACAAGAGGAGAGGGGTGAATTGGGTACTTAAAATTTTGTTGAACCCCTTTAGGATTAAACATCCCTCTAGCAACTAATCCAATCACTCAATCAATGCATAAGTAAATAAGACACAAAAATTTTTATAGTGGTTCAAGTTAACACTCTAATCTACTCTACTCTCCCAAGAACACTCTCCTCTTAGTGTCTTAGGTTTCACTATCTCCAATGGCAGAAATACAGTCAATGCACCCTATACTCTTATAGATTCTAGCTTGAGGGGGCATGACTACAGTGCTCCCAACACTCTTCTGGATTCTAGCTCTAGGGGGTGTAAACACAGTGCTTCCAGCACTCTTCTAGATTCCAACTCCAAGGGACATAAATAAATTGCTCTTGTCTACACCCAGATAATCACATCTCTTCTTGAATCTATCCTCAACTACCAGCTTAAGGAATATTACAATGAATGAATATCAAAAGTTAAAGCACTTATACAGACAATTTACAATAAGCAAAGGGGAAGAATTCTGAAGATTAAATGCAGAAGTAAATGATCTTCCCAAAAGGTGGTTGAGAGTCTTCAAAGAAAGTTGAGAAAGGTTTGAATGCAGGGCTCACATCTCTTGAAAAATGTAGAAGGTTTTTGGCTCAGCTCAGTAATTGCTTTCAAGAAGGGATTTAATGTTTTTCTTGATTATTCTTCTATCTCATTTTCCTCTTGGCCCATCCATGCTGCATTTATAACTGCCTTGAATTCCAACCATTGGTGGTAGGTGAACTCTATTAATGATAGAAGACCATTCTAATTAGCACAATTAAATCCTCTATCTTCTAATTAATTATC
>JAYJMB010005068.1:0-12335 GCA_036873735.1 Pouteria campechiana | reverse complement strand
AGAGAGACACAGAGAGAGAGACACACACCATAATATTGCTGTTATAATATTCCAAATAATCTGACAAGCAGAGAATTAAACTTACTACCGTCGTATACTCATCATGGTTTAACCTGCTAAATGTAAGTTACAGGTTGTCCATGCAACCATGTGGAAAATGTTGCACTCCCGCAATATTAATCCCATTCAACATTGGAATTCTTTGATAGAAAGTAGTTTAGGCATGCTCTCTGCTACTTGTGTGCGGTGGGCCACCGAAAGAATGAAATGGCTAGTGTTGGGAATCATTTTGCCTTTGGGCCTCTTGATGATTTTCCGCTTCCTGGATTGTTAATTTGGAAATCTGATCAACTGGCGAAATACATGATTCAAGAAATAATTATTTGTTATTTGCCAGTTTGATTGTGATAATCATCCGTTCAATGTGATGTATATTACTTAACGGCTGGATGTGGCTTCTAGTTGTGATTGATTTCTTGAATTCTGACTTGATGATTTGTTTCAATTCATGTGGATTCCGAGTTCTAGTACTGTACATTTTGACGTAGACATTTTCCTACTCTCCGCTACGGTTATTGTCATTGCTCGTTTCCTCCTCCATCCCAGCGAACCTTAAGAAATCTTGTTGGTCTAGTAACCTCAACAAAAAATTCCTTACAAAACCTTTGAATTCTTTTTATCTGTGAAATTGTTTTTGAAATCAAATCATATTTTTTGTTAAAAAGATAGTTTTCCAAATTAATATTCATATGTTTTGTAAACCTTTGCCTTTTGTCTTAATTTGAGACTCATTTCTATTCTATTTTATTTTTAGTTTTAAATTTTCTTGAACCTGTGCGACATGCAAATATGTGAGATGCCCATGAATTCAAAATATTCAATGATTTCCAATCAATTTTATATTTTTAGATGATGTTAATAAATGATTTTTTGTATCTTATGCACTACAAATCACTAGTCGTACAACATTATAGTATTATATATATTGTATAATTGAAATAATTTTCATTTTCGCTTAATCACTAAAACATTTATTTCTATCGTGTAAGACACAGGAATTTAAAAGTGTCTTCAATTATTGATAGTATACCACCGAAATAAAATTTTTATTTCTATAAGGAATAATGAATTAAAAGGAGTCTTCAAAATACATGTTGTTGCCGAAAATGCACATGAGGGATCAACTTGTGCCATTTATAGCGGTGATAAAAATTTTCCATCGAACTTATTAGTTGATTGTTCGGTTGTGGGTTTCATTGTGTTGCACACATAAAATAAAATACAAATGTTGTTCACAGTATTCATCAGCTATTCAAAAAGTTACAATGTTTGTACATCTCAAATTGTGTGGTGATCTTTACTTACATCTTCAAAAAAGAAGAAAATGTTAGTCTCATTCAAGTGGTAGCTCAAGAGGGGAGTAAATTGAGCTTTTAAAATTTCTGACCACATAAAAATATAGTGCGGAAAAAAATAGAAATAAATCACACAGCACAATGATTTAGGTATGTTTATAATGGTTTAGCCCAACCAGGTACTTACTCTACTCTTTGAGTCAATCTCTCTACTGCATTCAGGTTCCACTATACTTAATCAGTTAACTCTAATCAATGTACACTTGTTGGTTTTTCCAAGCTCACCAACAAACTCTACAAACTTTGGTATTCAAAGCTCACCAAAAACTCTTACAATCCTCCCAGAAATTCTAACTGCTTGCTGTAATCACTGCAAATAATTAGCAAGCTCTTTGCTTGCATAACAAAAGCCTTAAGAGTTATACAAAAATAAATGCCTCTTAAACAGGAAGATTGTACAGAAATTAATGCAGAAATAAATAAAGATAAACACTTAAGAACAAATAGTACAAACTCTTGAAAGTTGATTAAGTAATAAGCTTTAAATGCTTCTATTAAAGTTTAGCACATTGGAATCAAAATCTTTGGAAGAAAACTTCAATGGTGGAGTAAATGCTCTCTTGATCACGTATCTAACTTATCTTTAACTTTTTCAACCACTTGAATGTCCTTTGTTTACTCCTTTTATACTAGAATTTGAAATCTTCCCATTGGAGAATTAAATTTGAGTGAACGTTCAAATTTTTGATCATTATGAGTGCTCCCGCGACTTTAGACCATCTAAAGTAAAGACTTTAACACATCTGGAATGACGGAGGACTGTATGAGTGGTGCATCTTTGGACATTCTGAAGTCATCGTTGTTTTAGAGTCACCACTACTTCAGACCATTTAAAGCATCCCTACAAACCATTTGAATTGATGGAAGATGCTGCCTTGTGAACAATTCAAATTGGCACCTTTGTAATAGTGCTTCAACACGTCTGAAGCAAAACTTCAGATAATTTGAACCAATGTGAATTACTTAACCGTGTGCCTTTGAACTTCAACACTTTTGATATTAGCTTGGGAATGTCTGAAGTGAAACTTCAGCATGTTTGAAGCTAGCCTTCGTGAAATTTGAAGTTTGGGACTTAACCATTTTTCAACGCTTCTAATTTGTTCCTTTAGTGACACATTATAAGCATGTTTCAGCATATTTGAAGTGACATTAAACCTTCAATGTCGTGGCTTCTTGCTTCAGCACATCTGGCCCGCGTTGCACACATACTTTTGCATGTCTAAAGTGGAACTTCAGCACATCTGAAGTGTTATTAACACTTCAACGCTAAGGCTTTGTGCTTCAGCACTTCCAAAGTTGATCTCTAAACACCTCAAGCAATTGTGAATTTGTTTTAACATCTGAACTTTGGCATTTGACTTTGTTTACTTCATCAACATACTTCAGCACGTCCGAAGCACTTCTGAAGTTACTTTGAAACTGGTGTTTGATGCCAACCATATCCTTCTATTGTAGTTTTGCCTTGATGCTTGGATCTTGCATCTAAAATACTGTTGAAGTTATTTCAGACTTTTGTGTGTGACTACAGCCTTCATTCTTCAGACTTTTTGAACTTCTTCATATTCTGAATTTGTTCCTCATGATTTCAGATGTATGCAAGTATATCTAAAATCTTCTTCTAAGTTCAGTCTCATTCTTCCTTGAGCATTTATATTTTCTTCCTTTCTAATTTGTTTCATGGATCTTGACTTGATATCATCTTGAACATGCTGTCCACACATTTGAAGTTACTTTACTTAATTTGTTTCATACTTATCACTACACACTTTAGAACGTAATTGTCCGTAGCTTAACCACTTCACTCACATATTTTTGTTCATCACCAAAACTCAGCTATTTAGTCACATTCATCATCAAAATCAAGCCAAGCAAAAGAGTTAGGATCAACATTGTCTCCCTTTTTTATGATGAAAAATATTTGAGTGAGACACCTTTCAAAAGATAAAACATGTTTGGGAACAAAAAATATTCTTCTATGAACTAAGATAGCTCCCCCTGAATGAGTGCACTAGCTACTTTTAGTGATAATGTTTATTATTTCTCCCCCTTACTAAGTTTACTAGTGTAACTATTCTTTCTACTATTGAACCAAACCTCTTTAACTTGGATTGATTTTGACAATGAATATGTTTAAATAACCAAGTTTTGATGATGAGCAAAATCATGTAAGTGAATAGTTATGCTACTAACTATTATTTTCAAGTGTTTAGTAACGAATAATATGTTAGAAAAATAACTAAAGTGGACAACACAAATAAGACAATATTAGAGACAAGATCCACCTTGTAACAAAGAAAAATGTAAATGCTCAAAGTGTATGACAGGCATCATATACAAGCTTCAAAGTCACTTTGGATGCATTCTCAATCACTGCTGAAACCAATTAGATTGATTCCCATTTCAAACACAAAAATGACTTCAAAAATATACTTCAGAAGAAGAGAAATGTTGTTCGAATAAAGAGAAGCCAAATTCCAAACAAAAAAGCCTTGGACATTGCGAAACTAAGTTCAGAGACTGTGAAGATCGGTTTGAATGCAAATCTAAGTTCGGACATTGATGAGTATGAAGTCAAGATGCTGGAAGCTCAATGCCAATTTTGGATGTTGCTAAAGTTAGTCCAATGTATCTCTAAAGTCCAAGTCTAAAAATCTCAACTCCAAGCTTCGGACATTGTTATTATAGGATCAGTTAGTTTGAAATTTAACTTCGGACAATGCCAAGTCATCTCTAGATAAAGAAAGAGTTCTCTCGTGAGAGCAAAGCAATTCATGTTAGTTCAAAATTTAACATTGGACACAGCAAAGCATTTTCAGACAAAGCTGAGTGGAGTTTGTTGTAAGTTAAATGATTCATTCTGTCTAAAATTATAACTTCAAACAATGCCAGAAGCCTTCAAACAATAAGAACCTGCAAGAACACTTCAACGAGAAGAAAATACTGATGATTCACTTGAATTTAATGAACATTGTCTTCTCCAATGGGCAAATTTTGAATCTCAATTTAAAGGAGTAAAGAGAAGCCGCTCAAAAGTTAGAGAAGCTAGCAAGTTAGAGAGAAAAGCAAACACAGGATTTAGTTAGACATTAAAGTTTTTCTTCCAACTCCACTACGCAAAACATCATCTATAATTAAAGAACATCCTTTGTAACAACTTTTTGGAGTTTGATAATCTTTATGTTTATTATAAATATTTATTTCTGTTGCACTTTTATTTCTATATAAATCAGCCTGTGTAAGAGGTATTTTTATTATACATTATTCTTTATTTGAGATGACAAGCAAGGCTTGATAATTGTGTATAAGTTTATTGGTTAGCTTGGAAACCAATAGTTGTAAAAGTGTGTTGGTGAGCTTGGAAACCAACGGTTATAAAAGTGTGTAGGTGAGTGAATTTTATTCAATTATATTGAGTATTATTCGAGCTTATCATTTGTTAGTTCTTGAGAATTTCATGAGAAGTTTACATAGTTTTTGTATGTTTATAGGATATTAGCAAGGTGGAGTTAAACATGGAGAGAAGATGAAGAATATGGTGAAAACAGGGCCAGTAGCATATGGAATTGCGGCTTTGCAAAGTGGAGCCATGGGTAGCAGGAAGTGGTGCTATGGCGTAAGAAAGTGGAGCTGTGATACTGATTCAAGATCTCAAGCATTCAAGTTGGCAGCACAAAGTGTAGCCGTGACTTCAGAAACTAGAGCCATTGTGCCATGCTGGAGACAACATTTTGGAATTTTAGGATTTTGCTTGACTTGCATAATGAAGACAAAATCTAATGGAGATGATATAAAAATAAGTTTTTGCATGTTTTTACAAACCTTTTTGCTAAGGTTGGAGGCTGAAAAAGAAGAAAGAGATGCAACTACACAAATTGGAAGGGAGATCTTCTTGCAAGAGAAGGGGAGTTGATAAGAAAACAAAGAAGTTGAGAACACTATGTGGAGAAGTTTATCTATTGATATTTCTTTATTCTTTTTCAATCATTTTCCTTTCTTAATCATGTTTAATACAATGTTTATTGTTGTCTTTGATTTCATTATAAGTTAAGCACTTTAATCTAGGGGAACGATGTAGCTGGATAATGATTAATTTGGTTTCATTATGTTTAATGCATTTCATTGTTTGTTCATTATCTATGTTGAGTGTTTAAATCAATTTTAATGCTTATAAAAGAATGTTAGCCATTTCAACATGATTTGTTACTCAATTTGAGGCTGAGAAATGATAATCAAATTAGACTATGACTAGTCACCATAAGATTGTCATAATGATAGAGATATCCATGAAGCTTATGCAACATTATGAGTTTTTTTTATTTTAATGCATCTTGATTAGTTGGGATTTTCACAAAGATATAGGAAATTAGCTAATTGAGATAGGTTGTTATAACTTGAGAAAGAATAATAATTAATAAAGAGAAACTTGTTCTCAATATAGGAGCAAACATTAATTATTTAAAATTAATGAAACTAAATAGGATTAATCCAGTGAATTTAGAAACCCCCATATGTTCTAATCACTATCTCTTTTATCTATCCAAAATCTACATCATAGTTAAAGTACATTAGTTTAAATCTCTTCTCTTTACACTTTCTTACCACATTTCAATCTTTAATACAAGATTTAGAGTTAGAGTATTTGATAGTTGACATTTATACATCTTCATGGGAATGATATCTTACTCACTCTTTATTACTTGTTGGCGACACATGCATTTGCATTAAGAAAAATCTGCAATAACCAATAACTATATAAGTTTGTTAGTGAGCTTGGAAGACAACTTGTGTAAAGTTTGTTGGTGAGCTTGTAAAACCAATAGGTGATTAGTGGAGCCTTAGTGCAATAAGTGAGACTGACTTAGAGAGTGGAGTAGGTGTCATGTTGGGCCGAACCACAATAAAAATACCATTGTCTTATGCTGTGTGATTTATTTTCCATTATTTTAGCACTTTGATTTTTATCTTGGCCAAAACTTTTAAAGGCTTAATTCAACCCCCTCTTGAGCCACCATTTGAATGGGACCAACATCTATTATTGCTATTTCTCCCCCTTTTTGTTATAATAAAAAGTGTGACACCCAAAAATTTTTGGTAAGAGAATCCCCTTAAGTAGGTGATTTAGATAAATTGTGCCTATGAATCTAATGGAAATTGGAAAGAATTAAGCTTACAAATGTGTGGATTGTATTCAGTTTGTAGGGATTCATGCTAAGGAATTTGAAAATGTGTTGTAAGGATGCTACATGTGCATGGCTTGGCATGCACCACTAGACTACTGCGGGTGGAGCTAGATAAAATGCTCCACCAGCCCCAAATTCAGCCCTTTTTTCATCCCTTCCTTTACTCCCATGTCCCAAGCTCTTCTTAGCCCTTTTTCCACACCCAATTTTAGCAAATTTTGTTAGAAGACTGGTTGTATTCTAGTGCTACTACTACCCTAAGCTAGAATTCACCTATTTGGAAGAAAAAGGAAGAACAACTCCATCAAGTAAGCCTCTTACTGCAATTGGTGGCAAAGATTGCAGAATTGGAGTAAAATCTCCATGGTAGGTACTTTCCTTTAGCCAACTTTTGATTTTTGCTTAAGTATGGTATTATTCTGCAAACCCTAGGGAATTAGGGTTTAAATTTGAATAGGTTATTTTTGTAATTCCATGTAGAACTAGTTAAAAATGCATAGTTTCAATGTGGATGGTGGTGCTTAGCCATGGCAAATTGTTGTACAAGTTTGAACTACCATGTTTTGCACTTGTGCAGGATCTGTTATGGATAAATGGGTTAAAAAGGAAAATTATGGAGTTTGGTGCATGATGGCTTAGTTAGCAATGTTAATACCTATGCTAATTAAGTGAAATTGTGACTGTATGCTGATAGAAATAAATTCCAACTATTACACTTTACTAGAAATCAATGATTGGGATAGTGCACATTAAATGTTTGATGAAATGACCTTATGAGAAGTAAAAAGGGGCCTTTAGGTGGTTCTACCATAGTTTGAATGATGCATTATGTTGACATTAAGTAGGGTAATATATATTACTTATAGAGGGCAATGACCTATATAATAAGATTATGAGCTTAAGACATATCTTGGTAAGGATTTTGATGAACTGCCCTTAACTACAAGCTTGAGTTAAGTTCTAGTAGTTAGACATATATGAACCACAATTGGAATCTACATCATGTGTGTAGGGTTTGTTGGATCTTTGTGGGAATTGAACTGGGAAGCATGAAGTTGAAGTTAAAGAGTGTGAGTGTTGCTATAAAGGTAAGCAGGTTCTCTTCATTTCATGCATAAATACATTTTTCATACTTTTGTATGAGATAGAGTTTACCCCAAGAATTTTATATGGGCACCCTGTAGGGTATGATGTTTGTGACACCATGGCATGGTTTGTGTTATTGCGTAAGTGATTGATTGTTTTAAGAAAGGGATTTCACGATATATGTTTAACCTATTTTGTTTGATATATACATGGCATAACATGTCTAAGAATCATGAATCATGATAAGCATGATTGAATTATGGAAAATATGGATATATCCTAATGAAAAAGAGCTAAGGAAATAACGTGAAAATAGCCAAAAGAAAAACCCAAATTGGAAAGGAAGTTATGCTTAGAAAGTGGGCAACTAATGAGCTCATAATATACTATGTTTTAATGCCTAAATCACATATTTTGAAACTTTATTTGACATGATTTTATTGCTTTATAACTACATTTGATGAAATATTACACTTAATGGAGTTATTGGTTTTTCAGGTAACAAATCTTGTTAAAAAGAAGATGAATATGAAAAAACACCATTTTGCCGCCATTTTTGGTACTAATTAAGCCTAATGTAGGAAAAGTGGTAGACTTAAAAGTTGAAGAAATTAAAGCTATCTATCTAAAAAATCAAGAATGATCAAATTTGGAGATCATATATGGAAGTTATGACCATAAAACTACAACTACCTCTGAACTCAGTCCAATTTTGAATGTGCAGAAAATGGTAACAATTGTAGTCCAATTTTGGGATATTTGAAGGATGATTTAGAAAACATTCAATATGAAATTTATATATCTCTAAGTTATCTTTCCAATACATTAAGAATCATTCGATTCTAAGAATGTATGATGAAGGTATGGTCGAAACAAGGAATGTGTAACTTGTGGGCAGTAACTTGGGCACCACGATGCTAGTCACACAAAAGCCACCTTTGAAGGCAGTGATTTGGGTGCTTCGATGCCCACAATGCTACAGTAATGTGTGGATTTTTCTCCCCTCAACACTTGTTTGACAAAACCATTCAAAAAGGGTTTTTTAGGGTTCTTTTGCTAGGGTTTCTTGGAGCTTTTTGGGAGCTTTTAAAGAGGAGAAAGAAGGGTTTGAAGATCAAGAGGAAGGAGCTTAGATTTCAAGGATTGGAAGACAAGAAGAAAAAGGGAAGACATTGTTATTTCTAGTTTTCTTGTGTTTCCATTACTTCATTCCTTATATATTGAATTTAACTTTAGAATCTAATTATGATGATGTTGAATGGTTATGCGATTAATTTAGCTTACATTATGAGTGGCTAATATCCCCCTTTCTGGAGGGGAGATGGATTTTATGTGGATTTCATGGGATAATCAATAAATCACTTGATTGATCTTGCAATAGTTTATTTGTGATGCTTTATTCTTAATGCTTTCATTTATTAGTCATTTATTGAATGATATAGTATTTAGGGTTTGACACTGAGGAGAAGTAACATTGAATAGGATCTAGGCATCATAGCATATTTCATAGATGACATAGGAGATCTTCTAGTCTTTATGAAATCATTCTAGAGAATCCTAGATCTTAATGCATTCCTAATGTTCTAATTTTAAGAGAGATATCAAAATTAGAATGTTAGGAATAGATACTTGACTTGGCACTTGGGAGAGGGAGTTGAGTATGTTGGTCCCAAAGCTTAGGCAAATACCTAAGAGGGTAGGGGTGAATTGGGCACTTAAAATTTTGTTGAACCCCTTTAGGATTAAACGTCCCTTTAGCAACAAATCCAATCACTCAATCAATGCACAAGTGAATAAGACATAGGGATTTTTATAGTAGTTTGAGTTAATACTCTACTCCACTCTTCCAAGAACATTCTCCATCAAAAATCTACTTAGCCTCTCATACCATGTTCTAGGAGCTTACTTCAATCCATAGAGGGCTTTCTTGAGTTTGAAGACTTGGTTAGAATCATGAGGATCTTCAAACCTATGTGGATTGTTCCACATAAACTTCTTCATTAATAAGACCATATAAATATGCAGATTTGACATCCATTTTATAAAGTTTAAAATTCATAAAAGATGCAAATGGCAACAACATTCTTATGGCTTCAATCCTCGTAACAGGGGCATATGACTCCTCAAAATCTATTCCTTTTTCTTAACAGTACCCCTTTGCTACTAACCTTGCCTTGTTCCTCACCATTAAACTAGATTCATCAAGTTTGTTCCTAAAGAGTAATTTGGTTCCTATAATAGTTTGATAGTCAGGTCTTGGAACTAATGTCCACACATTATTTTTTAAAATTGGTCTAATTCCTCTTGCATAGCTACAATTCAATTCTCATCTTTGAACACATGGTCTATCTAGGTTGGCTCTATTTGGAAAATGAAGGCAAAGTTACCACATATTTGTTGTTAAGATGATCTAGTCCTAACTCTATCGTACACATCACCAATTACTTGGTTTTAGGATGAGAATGTATGAATCTTTAATGAGAGAAGAATTACCTTCCTTTTTTACCTCACTTGTGGATAATCCAAGTTGTCTGTCTGCTACATCCCTTATAATTTCAGTCTATGGAGCATACTTATCTTGATTTGTGCAAATTATTTCTCTCCACATTTGCTGTAAGTCTATTTGCTTTATCATCAAAATCACTTGTTCTCTTTGAGATGTTAGTATATTCATTAAAATTAACATGGATAGACTCTTCTACAGTTCTATTACTTAAGTTGTAGACTCTAAATGCCTTGCTAATAATGGAATATCCCTTCATCATATTTGCTATCAAATTTTCTAAGATTTCCTTTTCCATTATTAAGAATGAAATATTTGTAACCAAAAGTATGAAAAAATGCTATGTTGGGCTTCTTGCCATAATACAACTCAAATAAAATTTTGTTGAGTATTAGCCTGGTCTGAATTCTATTAATAATAAAATAGCTTCAGCCCAAAAATGTTGTGGCAGATTGTATTTGCTTAACATAGTCCTCGCCATCTCTTGCAATGTTCTATTCTTCCTCTCCGCTACTCCATTCTGTTGGGGTATTCTTGGTGCAGAGAAAGTTTGAAAGATCCCATTATTTTCACAGTAGGCTATAAGCTTATGATTTTAAAACTTTTCATCATGATCACTCCTAATAATGGCAACTATATGAGAGCTTCTTTCATTCAGCACATGCTTGGAAAAGATCTCAAAGAATGAAAAAGCCTCTTCTTTGGATGTAAGAAACATTACCCAGGTATATCTACTATAGTCATCAATAATAACATATGCATAACATTTCCTAACAAGACTCCTAGTTCTTGTTGGTCCCACTAGGTCCAAATGTAGTAGTTGAAGTGGCTTAATTGTGTGTATTTCTCTGTTTGATTTGAAAGACTCTTTTACTTTCTTTCCTCTTGTGCAAGCATCACACAACTGTCCTTTAACAAATTTTAGTTTGGGTAAGCCAACTACAAGATCTTTTTGGTATAGTCTTTTTAATATGTATTTGTTAGCACGTCCTAATCTTCTATGCCAAAATAAGGACTCATCATGACTAACAAGATACTTAGCTTGGATGCCATACAAGTCTACAATATACACGTTTCCATGCCTTTTGCCTAGAACTACAATCGAGTTATGTTGATCCAAGACTGAACAAATATAAGATTCAAACATAACCTTGTATCAATTATCACAGAATTGGCTAACACTCAAAAGATTATGCTTCAATCCCTCAAATAATAAAACATCAGAAATAATCGTAGAATGTGGTTGGTTAACCTTACCAATCCCAACTACTCTACCTTTTTCATTATCTCCGAAGGTCACTGTTCCACCATTTTTATCTTTCAACTTAGTTAACAGTTCCTTCTCCCCTGTCATGTGCCTTGAGAAAGCACTGTCAATGTACTAGGTGTTGCTTCTTGTGGCTCTTAGATGCACTTGCAATGACAAGGTCATGCTTTAACTTTTAGTACCCATTTGTGAACGGGTCCAGGGGGGTTAGGTGCCACTATTCTAATGTTTGGAGATTGAATATCATTTACTACATCTATAACTATTTTAAGAATCCAAACCATGGTCTGTTTGGTCCTCTGTTTTCTTCCAAAATTATAAGTCTATTTCTTATGTTGATGACTACCTTTATGCTTTGGTTTCATTCAAAATAAGGTGGAGCTCAAGGTTTTGTTTAAGGGCATTGTTCTCTGCCTTAACCTGCTCAAGTTCATTGATGGTAGGTCATTTACTCTTGAGCAAGTTATTTTTATCTTTCAATTTGGATCATTCATTGGTCATTTTAAATAACTCCATTTTAGTCTCCTTATATTTGGCTTTCAAAGCCTTGAAATCAACATATAGACTTTCTAATTCTTTTATTAAAACTAGGAGATTCAGATTTAGAAATTACTTTACCTTCATGGATGGCCATGAAGCTAATTTCAGTGTGGTAGTCTTCTTGATCTCCTTTTGTTGGTGACAGTCTACTAAATTTTGCTTTGTGTTCATCCTCACTATCATTGACACTTTCATATAGCATGTTTTCGAGCATCTCCCATGCCAGCGCCTTCTTCTTCTTGTTGAACTTCTTCTTGTTACTGTTTGGGATCGCTGAAAACGCGAAAAGATCAGGCACAGTAAATGATGAGGAAGAAATAAATGCAAATGGAATGACATGACCG
>JAYJMB010005066.1:0-12339 GCA_036873735.1 Pouteria campechiana | reverse complement strand
ATATATATATATAATAGTGTTACTCAAACATAGACTATATAAGTATAAAGATGTATTATTACAAGTGTCACCAACCAAGCACATGAAATTATATGTCAATATCAACCTTATGTTTTCAATAATGCAAAAAAATTACATGCATAGCATAGAAGCATTAAAGAAATAATATATGTCAATGTCATGGAGGACATCTAATGCCTCCAAAAATAGAATATGTATATCCTTGCATGTGAAACATTGTAAAAACTAAATATGATTATTTGCTTTTTTATATGGCATTAACTTGTCTTATTTATTCACAACAAATTTACTTTATTAATTATTTTTTATATTTGTAGTAATTTTTTTATTGTATTAAAAAAATTATCTATTTTATCTTTTGTAGCAGATGTTTCCTTCTTTTATTGTTATTATGCCAGTTCCTCCAATCCCTCTTTTATCTCTTTGATCAAACACTCTTAATACAAGCATTATCACTGGAATCTTTTTAATAAAAATGGGGTAATGTCTTAACAAGACAAATACTGTCATTGAAAAATATAAACGATAATAATAAAAGAATATATCAGCATATAAATTTCTTCCGGGCCTGGGCTTGAGCCCATCTAATTTCCTTTTTATCCTATCCCTAAAAAGAAATAATAATAATAATAATAATAAAGAAAAAAAAGGAAATTAGACAGCACAGGGTAGAAAGAGACTGCAGAGGAATGAAAGCTCGCTGCAAAGCAAACCAACAGCAAATCTCCACGACCTTCTTCTTCTTCTTCTTCGATTCTTCCTCCTCACATCCTTCTTCTTCTATTCTCTCTAAATAGCAGAGAGAAAGACAGAGAACGAGATGCTGCTGCTGGAGCTAGGGTTTTTGCTACTCGGATCCGATCTGCTGTCGACAGCACCATAATGCAGCAGATCTGAGCTCTCGAATCCTTTCTAACTTCGCTTCATTCCTGCACTGAACTGATTTTATCCCTAATTTAGGCCGGAAATCGACGAACCCTCTACAGCGTGGTGCCAGTTCTCAGTGGGGGAAGAGAGTGAGAGATCTCGCGCAAAGGAAAGGTCTTTGACTGCGGAGACTGTGTGTTTGTGAGGAATTTGCTGTTTTGAGCTTTGTAGGATGTTCCTGTAGCTTCTCTTTTGGTAATTTGAGTGTTGGTGTGTTGGTGAGCTGTTCCATGTGAGGTCGGTGAGGGAATGCGCGGTCGGGAGCTCGGCGCTATTTGATATTTGGGGTTTGGATGCGGGGATATGGACGCGGTGGTTTGATCCCTGCGTGCAGAAGTCCCGTTTCTTGTGAATTTTTTGTAATTTGATGAGAATTTGGTGTTTCTTGAGTTTTTGCTGGACTTCGATCATTTAGGGTTTGTTTTCAAGTTCAACGGCTTTGCTGCTGTCAGGACAAGGCTAGAGGTCTTAGTGGTGGAGAAGGTTCGTAATGGATTGAATCGAAATCAGGCTTTTCGAATTTCTGAGGTTTGTGGGCGTGAAGAGAAGCACTGGTTTCGTTCTGTCATAATGCTTGATGAGAAGTACACTTCTCTCCGTCTGTGTTTTTCCTTTATCGCGTGTAAAGATATGGTCTTGTGATTTGCAAGTAAACCAAAATTGGGCTCTCCTTCTGTAATGAACTTGGTTAGAAGCACACTTGCATTCTTGGCATATGGTGCTGTTAGAACAACCATTTCACAACTTCTGGATTCAAGTAATCTCTCTACCAACTTTAAGGAAGATGCACCAGATCAATTGTAGGCTGTCGGATAATTTGGGACTTGGGAAGTTTCCTTGAGATCCTCTTAAGCAAGAATTTGCAGTCTCGAACATGCCTCCTTCTCCAGCATTGAGGTTCTCTCCAGCAAGGGATGTCAGAGCAGAGAATCACAAGCGGGGGCGTAGTCTTGAAAATGGATTACTTCTCAAAGACAAGGATGATGACCTTGCTCTATTTAATGATATGCAGAGCAGAGAAAGAGATAATTTTTTGCTTCAATCGACTGAAGATTTTGATGACTCTCTTTGTAATTTCCAAACCAAAACTTCTACTTTTGTCTTCCAGTTTTTCTCTCATTTTTGTAGGATATAATTTCAGCATTTGCTTTGTCCATGTTCTTTAAACGCTGATGTTTAGTTTGATTCACAAAAGACTCATTTTCCCTATATACTCACTAGTTTGACAAACATATAACTACTTTTTCGCAGCAGCCAAATTGAGATACTTTTCAGACTTTAAGCTGGGCATCTCGATTCCCGTTCGAGGGGAGAGTAGTGACTTGCTTACAGCAGATGGTGACAAAAATGACTATGATTGGTGAGGTTTTTTGCTGCCGAACTTAGCTTCAGTTTTTCAAGTTTTCAAGCTTGAGATATTCATTGTTATTTTTTTTTAATCATTATCTTCTTGTATTGATAAGAATTGGATATTTCTCTTTTACAGTGAATTATATGCTACCTATTCATTATCATGTTGTGTTCATTGACTCATGAACACAACATACATGGCTAGATAAATAGAGAGTGATATGACAATGAATTCTGTATGCCTTAAACATTTATTTCTTCAACAATTTGCTTACTTGACTTCTTTAATTAGAATCTCTGTGTAGTATTGAATAAGATGCCCAATTGCTTTGTCCTGTCTTCCTGCATAGTATTCTTTTGTAGTTGGCACATTGTACTAATGCAATGGCTGCTGCTAATGAACTTCAGGCTATTGACTCCTCCAGACACCCCACTTTTCCCTTCTCTAGATGATGACGACGACACTCCACCAGTTAATATTGTTCATAGGGGCAGACCTCGAAGCCAACCCATTTCTATCTCAAGATCAGCAAAGGCATGTAGTTCATATGTTTTTCTTGGATGAATTAGTGTGATTGGATCTCCAAAGTTATATTCACGCATCTGTGATTATGATTTCAGGCAGAGAAGAGCTATACAACCAGTAGAAGCAGTGCAAGTCCACATCGACTGAGTCCATCTCCTCGATCTGGTTGTGGTACGTTTCAGACTAGCAGGAGTAGTGCAAGTCCACGTAGACTAAGCCCATCTCCACGGTCTGGTAATAGTGTATTTCAATCAAGAGGAAGGCCATCGTCTTCCGCACCTCATGCTAGCCCAACTCCTGTTGTACGGTCAACAACGCCTTCACGAAGGCCATCTACTCCCCCAAATAAGCCTGCATCGCCTGTTCCAAGGTCTTCTACTCCCACACTCCGACGGGCAAGCATGGGGTCAAGTGGCAACCCATCCACATCTGGCAGAAGGGGAACTTCACCTGGAAGACCAACTCGTGGTAATTCTGCTTCGCCAAAATTGCAAGCATGGCAATCAACTTTGCCAGGTTTCTCTTCCGAGCCTCCTCCAAACCTTCGGACTTCCATATCTGATCGACCAGCATCACGTACAAGGGGATTATCACCTGCATCTAGGAATGGGCAGGATTCATCTGCCAAATTTGGAAGACAATCAATGTCACCAACTGCTTCTCGAAGTGCAAGCTCATCACATAGTCATGACCGTGACCGCTTTAGCTCTCAGAGCAAGGGGTCCATAGCATCATCTGGAGATGATGATCTTGACTCTCTGCACTCTGGAGCTTTAGGAATACTCGAGAGTCCAACCATGGAAAGATATGGATCATTTCCAAATAATAGAGTTCTCACACTTTCCAAAAAGCCTTCCAGAACTTTGTCCTCAAGTTCTGCTCCAAAAAGATCATTTGATTCAGCACTTCGACAAATGGTTTGTTTCTCAATGTTTAGCTATTAGAAAATTTATTATGATATGATTGCATGAATGGATCAGCGTTTAACCTTTATACCAACTATTTGGTATTGGTTACATGAAACTTTTTATTCAGTTCCTCTCTGTCATGGAAGGGGAATCAATGAATAAAACAATGTAGAGCAACTGTCCTTGTTGTATGCATGTGTACAAATTTCAACTTATAATGATTGTTTGCATATGAGATCCATATTTCACTGATCTACATCATTGCCCTGTTTATTCCACGACTGAGATGGTTAAGGAACCATTTTTGCTGGTGCTGGCTGGCTACAAAATACAAATAGATGATAAAGAAATGTCTCCAACTGTATACCTTGTTAGAATCAAATGTGATCATGCTCTCTCTATCCTTTTCTCAGGATTCAAATGCATAATATTAATTACCTTCCAAGAAGATACATTATTCAGAAACGAATACCTCATTTGTTTGCTTCAAAGGGAAGTGGTCCGTAATCATGAACCCATCTTGTTAGCATACCTCATGGAAAGAAATTCATGTTTGTTAGCTTGTTTTCCTGTGTGTATTTCAGTCTTCATAGCTTATTAAATTGGAATGGTCATAAGGCCCCGACTCTCACCTAACATGACTGCATGCTATATTTATACACTTCAACAAATCATCGTAGGACCAAGTCTCACCTAACATGACTGCATGCTATATTTATGCATTTCAAGTGAACTATCATGGGATGGACTGAGCCCTTCAGAATTGTTGTAAATCTTGTAATGGTTATTCTGCATGAATTTGTTTCCTAGATGTATTTCAGTCTTTCTAGCATATCAAGTTGGAATGGTCTTAAGGTCCTAAGTCTAACCTAGCTTGACTGCATGCTCTATTTATACATTTCAAATGAATATTCATAGGACCAAATATAACCTAAAATGACTGCATGCTCAATTTATGCATTTCAAATGAATGATCATGGGAGGGACTGAGCCCTTAATGCATAATTGTATTTCTTGTAATGGTTATTCTGTGTGAATTTGTTTTCTAGATGTATGCCCATTTTGTTTCATATTCTACCAAAGTTAGAACACTTGGGTTTTCCTAAAAGGAAAAACTGGAGAAAAAATTATCTTGAGATTCTTAATTTCTTCATGATATCTCTGCATTAAAACTACACATTGAGTTCCAGCATATCTCATTGCTTTTGTGACTACAATAAATCCTGTGTGCTGGCTTATGCAACATCTATCTGGCATTTTTTTGTCCTTTTGTTAGTTTTGTAAACAGTATCTAGGAGGTTGCCTGTGTTGCTGTGTGCATATGTGCAAAGTTTGATGTACTTCTATGGCTATTTTTCTTTTCTTTTCTTTTCTTTCTTTTTTTTTTTTTCTGTCTTTCACCCTGTTTTTGTGTTCTTTGTGTGCAGGAGCATCGCAAAGCTCCTCAAAATATGTTCAGGCCACTCTTATCTAGTGTCCCAACTACCACCTTCTATGTTGGGAAAGCAAGCAGTGGATATCGATCTATGATTTCCCAGAACTCTTCAGTCACAACTAGCAGCAGTGCAAGCTCTGTGAAAGCTGTTGGTGGTGCACCTGACACTGAAGGCAGTGAGCACAATCACATTGATCCCTCTAGTCAATTGGCAAAGACACCATATCCAGGTGCTCAGGAGGAAGCATTTATCTTTGATAAGGTGGATGAAATAAATGAAGATACCATTCAGGACATTTCTGGTGCAAAACCCAGGAATGGGCATGCGAGCTTGGTAGGAAAGGCTACATCTGAGATTGGATCAGGGGAATCTGAGATGCTAAATGTTAACCAGGTTTCAGTAGCCATTGTTGCAACTGCATCTCAATCAGGTGGCACTTCAGACAGTGTTGATGGTCTTGAAATAATGGTGATCTGTCGTAAATGTGGAAGAAAGTTCCACGTCATTGATGATGATGTTGCTATCTGTGAAGATTGTGCTGTGAAAGGTGAACTTTCATTGTCAGCTCACTCTGACATCATTACAGAAATAAACAAATTTTCTGGTGAGATGAGACCTGGTGGTGGTTTACCGGAATTGCCAGAAAAATTTACCAGTCAACCTGTTCTTGGGCAACAAGAAAAGAGCATTGAGCTGGGCCATGCCTTCTTACCTGGCATTGGTCCCCTCCAGTTGGCGGAAGGGGGACAGCTCATGCACCAGCCTTCTGTGGGCCACCAAACTATCTCTTCCAACCAACTTGACAGTAAAGATCAGCAATCAAAATCATTTAATGCCTATCCAAGCATAAAGGTTGGTGGTTCAGAAGGAGCAGGCATTTCTGTCCTTCTGAAAAGATCAAGTAGTTGGAAATGGCCTGTTATTCAAGGAAGGACTTTTACAGCTACAAACATACCTTGCGATGATCCCTCTTATGCAAGAGACAGTTTGAGTGTAATGAGAAGTAACAGTTTGCAGGGAAGTGCTTCAGCTTCTTCATCCATTGATTTGGACTCATCTAGACAAACAGAGGCTCGTGTTCTTCGTCGGTTGAGCAGCAAGAAAGCTGACCTTGAAAATTCCAGAGATGATTCAGTTCCAAAGCATCTTAGCACCAGGTCATCATTTTCTGGGATTTCATATAGTGAAACTTACATTAGTGAAGACAAGTTAGCTGACTCACTTATAGATGTAAAATTTGAAGGTTCAGCACAAAAGCCATTAGTTTCTGTAGAACAAGGCAGAGCTCTGGGAAGTTCAGAGGGTGTTCTTGGTGGAGACAAGCTTGAAAGCAGTGATAGTTGCCGAATAGCTGACACTTCTGCCTCAGAATTTTCCAGCCATGCACAGAGCTCCCGGTTGGAAGATACTTCATCATCTGAGCTTCTTAATGATGATGAGTTCATTTCATCTGGGAATGTTGAAGGCACCTTAAAGAAAGTAAAAGGTCTCTCAAATATGGAAGCAGAGTCCTCTGTTATAGAGGAATCCATCAGGCATGGTGATGGAGTTAATACTTCTGATGTTCCTGTGCATGAATCACCAACAGTATTAGGAGAATCTGAAGATGATCATGACAGTTGTTCATTTTCACAAACTGACTGTCCAACCTCCCCAAACTCTAAGAGCATTGCAGAAGCATTTCAAGAATCTTTGGGCTCTGGTGCAATAGATAACCTCATTTTAGGTTCAGCACTGGAAATCAACCTGGATCATCCCTGTGATATTGATGGTATTTATTCCTACTCGTTGATCAACTTTTCATTTCTTTGTGCATGTGAGTTTTTGGTACTTTTTTTGTTGATGAGGTTGATTCTGCATTTTGACAATATTGTTGTTGTTTTTTACATTTAACATTTTCTTGTACAGCTTAGCTCCTAACTGTTTGTGATCTTATTATCATTTTCTGTACTGCAGATTTATTTTATCTGTTCTTCTGAATGTTTTTTTTACTTTTATCTTTTTTTAATAATGTTGTTGACAGCGATGATGATTCTTGAAAATTTTAAGTATCTCTATCTCACCCCCACCCCCCACCCTGCTACCAATTTCTCAATTTCAGGGGGCAAAACTTTGCAGATTGGTCTGTCGTTTTGGACCATTTTGTAACTATACTTGAGTTTAATGTGGTGGTTTCTTATCAAGTGATCAAATATGTGTTCTGTTTTGCATTCATTTGTGTGTGTGTGTGTGTGTGTTTTGATGATGTTGTTGTGCATGGAGAATATCTGCAAACTGATTAGGATGTGATTTGAAATGTTTGCTTGTTTTAACCATGTCTTTTGGTTATTGCTTAGTGGGAGGATCCTTCTGAGCCAATGCTATCTCCACTTTCACTGTTATGTGCAATTGCATACAAGATCACTTCATGTTGGTCTCTAGCTTTATAGTTGAGTTGGTGGACATAGCATTTGCTGGTCTACGGTTCATGCCCTGGAAATGTTGCATACCTTTTAGAGGTAAAAAACAAGAAGTAAAAAAGAAATGACCACTTCAGGACCCCCTTCTGATTGAAGTTTGATAAACCATATAACTTGTTTAGGCTATTAATTTCCTTGCTTGTTTTTCAAATACTGGATTGGTGGTTGATAAACCATAGACCTTGTTTTCATTAGTTTCTGTTTTTAACAAAGCCTTTAATGTTCGAAAGGGTTTTTTGTCATTGGTTGAGTTGGAAGGGAGGTGGGAGTGAGACTAGGACTGAACTTCAACCTGGTACAATGTTCCTTTTTTTAATAAAAACAAAATAGATAGACTTTTTTGTAGAAAAGATAGGTCAATGATGGGAATTTAGATTATTAATAATATAGAAAAAGTAGGTTTATTAAGGGTAGGTAAATGTCACATCAAATGAAGGTGAAGGGAAAATATTTTCTCCCCCTTCTCCGCTAACCAAACCCATCCGAAAAGAATTGTGTCAGTTTGGTTGAGTTCTGTGCTATTCTAAAATTTGGTTTGGTTGTATTGAGTGCTGGGGCAACCAACTGCATGTACATTCTCCAGCTTACATTTTCTTATCAAATCTTTCCATTATTTGATCGCATCTGATGTATGCTGGTAAAAGTCAAAATGCAAGGGAGAAATCTTAGTCCCAAATTTGTTAGTAACAAGAGAAGAGGGGGGCTGGGGCTGGGGTGTTCGCAACAGGATTGTTGGATGCACATATTGGTTTGTTCATTTCAAATTCTTTGCACCAATTTTAACTTGAACTAGTTTAAACTGATTGTATGCAGACAATGCTAATCTGAAATGTCAACCTGAATTGCTTATTGCTGAGTTGAATCAGGATTTTTACAAACTACAAATGTGGTAATGTAGCAGCCTGGGTCCTACGGTTTGATATTGTCCACTTTGGCATTGCCCATACAACACCGCACGGTTTTAAAATGTGTCATACCATGTTATCCCAAACTCCCACACTTAAATCACCCGGAACACTCTCCCCTTTTCGATGCAGGATTAGTTCATCCTTGTGCCCCTGGCTACAAAGCCTGCTAGGTCTACGACAGTCTTCTCACTACCTCCTTAGTAGCACCCCACCCTCTTTGCTCAATAGTGTATCACAAACCCACCAGCTTCTGCCTAGTTTGCCCCTGAACCACATCGACTGGAGGGCTCCTGCTCTGAGACCAATTGTAACAGTCCAGGTCCTACAATGTTATTCTGTTCGCTTTGGCACTGCTCATACAACACCACACGGTTTTAAAGCGTGTCACACCATGTTATCCTGAACTCCCACACTTAAACCACAAGGAACACTCTCCCCTTTTTGATGTAGGATTGGTTCATCCCTTTGCCCCTGGCTACGAAGCCTGCAGGTCCATGGCAATCCTCTCGTTGCCTCCTCAGTGGCACCCCGCTCTCTTTGCTCCATAGGATATCACAGGTAAGGTTGACTTGAACCCAATGCTAGTTGCATTGTGGAGTAGAGGTGGATGTTACCCATGGTTGTTCAACCTTGTGGTCAATTGTATCAGTTTTTTCTTGCCAGTTATTCATGCAAGGAAGAAGAAGAAGAAGGCTGATTAATTGGTACGCTGTTATCTTTCTTCTGTTTGAAAGTGAGTCATTTACTTGATTCAGTGAATAGTATGATCCAGTATTGTGCAGATCTCACTGGAAATGGTAACGATGTGCTGGTGTCAGATTGTGCTCACCTATCCTTGTCTTGGAGATGTGTTTCTGGGGTGGGTCATCAGCCATCCAAATTTGAAAGCCAAGTTGCAGGTTCTCAGGGTTTGTTGTGTGGTGGGATTGGAAGTTAATTATGGAGGGTGGGCAGGTTTCCAATTCTCTGAAAATTCCTCACGACCTGAATAAAAAGTTGAAATTTGAAACTAGGACACCTTTGGCTGAATGGAAGAGGTATGTTGGTGCTCTGTGCCTTTGACGGTTAGTGAATGAGATGACATTAGTGCATCCACTATTCAACCATAGAGGAAAGAGTTACCTTATGGAAATATTTTAATGGAACTCGCTGTTTGACCAAATTGCTGAGAGGCAGAGTTGGAGGGTAATGTGGTCAAAGATTGAGAAAGACTATAATATTCTTCGACCAGATTGCTAATGCCAGAGAAAAACTTGTTTAACTCTTGGATTGAAATAAAAGTGGAATATGGTTGTTGAAGATGACGAAAAGGTGAATTATTTATTGAGTTGTTTAAAAAGCTTCTAAGAAGGAAAGAGACAGTTGGCTGCCACATGGTGGCTTCATTTTGATAGGATGGTGCCAGACTTGGCTGATCGATCTGAAGAAAAAAAATTCAGAAGAAACCCAGTGGCATTTGAATTAAGGGATTTAAAAAGCTCAAGCTTTAGGCATGCCTACATGCTTTTCATGTGGAAAAGAAGTATTTATCGCAAGGGGTCACATTAAGGTAGGAGAGAACAACCTTGGCAATCTTGCTTCCTACATTGTATTACTAATGCAGTTCTTGCATTGAAGATAGATTAGATAAGCTGTAGAGAGATCTCATTAGAAAATAAGATAGGATTACCATCGTAAAATTTAACAGGGAGAGGCCTGAAGATGTTTTCTTTTGAAGAAAAGGTGTCAGTGTCAATGGTTCTGAAAGCAGTGGTGATTAAAGAACACATTAATCATTGAGAAATTTTTGGTTGAAAGAGTCAAGAAACTTGCTACTTGGAAAAGGTTATGGTAGTCTAATCAATTAAATTCACCAAAATGATTATCTTGAGCAAATTAATTGTCTGATTATCTTTTCTGTTGAGATCACCATCAACTTAAAAGATGGGCTTTCATTGGATCTTAAGGGTCCTAGATTTGAGAGGTTGGAAACATCTAGGGCACCGAATTCTTATTACTCTATTGAATACTTTATGGTTGATTTTCTTCATTTCATTACTATACCACTTCTAGGACACCAAAACATGTATTTGGGGGTTGGAAATGAAAATGAAATGATGTCAGCCATCAAGTAAATAAATGCAAAATAAATAAGCTTCTGGTTGGGAAAGATGGGTACTGATGACAAAAATTAGAATTGTTAAGGTAGATTTATATCAATATCAAGAGATGGAAAATTTTGTTTTCCTTTCCATATAAACAAACACACTAGAGTTAATAATTATCCAATGGACCATGTGAATGTCTACTATAACTCATTCAAATAATCCTTGATAGTTAAAATTGCATATGAATTTGGTCTTCTTGGAGGCCAACATTGCTTTTCAAATGGGACCCAGTCAAGTTTCTGTTTGGGAATCGGTAAAAGAGGACAAAATGAAGAAAAATTGAAATCTGGAAAATGAAAGGAAATTATGTGGTGAGATGGAAGGTAATAGTTGAAAATAAAGTAAATAAAGATAAGGTAGATAGGTCTTTTGGATAAAAAGATAGGAAATGATGATCGAAAACATAGGCGATGATGAGTAAAAAGAAGGTTTTTGGGGTTAGGTATTGTCAAAAGAGACATGTTATTTTGAGATTGTTATATTTTTATTGGAAAAATAAAAAATAAAATTATACCTGCTTTCTTAAATTGATTTTGATGATGGAAGGTAATATTTGTGTTATTGCTTATCAATCCACGTTTATCCTGTATGTGCAATGGAATTGTTCTTTTCTGTATTTTACAATTGATTCTGGCCTTTTTGACAGAAGAATCAGCAGTGGTGGTACCAGGTCCAAGAGAGCGGAGATCAAGGAGCTTCACGCTGGATGAAGCAACTGATAGCATTCTCTTCTGCAGCTCTATCATCCATGATCTGGCTTATCAAGCTGCAACCATCGCCATGGAAAAAGATTCAGCCCCTCTACAGGCTTCTCGACCAACAGTTACCATCTTGGGTAAACCCGGTTCTAGCAAAACAGAGCTGCGTGCCAAGACATTTAGCAAACGCACTCAAAAATCTCAAAAACCTAGGCAAAGGCGGTTGGATACAGATCCAAAGATAGCATCAGCAAAGGTTGAACGTGATGTGAAAACCCAGGATCCATTGGCCAATGCTTCAGCAGTTCCAAACAAGGTTGATACCATGAAACCACCCAAGTTGGAATCCAAGTGCAATTGCACAGTGATGTGAGCGTTTTGTATCTATCTGGGGCATGGTCCAGAGGCACTGGAAATGATTTTTGTAATGGAACTGCTCTCCTCTCCCTATTTGAGGGCGGGTAGATTTTGTACTTTAGAGATTTCTTTCTTTTTTCTCCTCTTCTTTTTTTCTTAATGTTTGCTGGGGGGCACATATACGCCCCCCAGGTTCAGTTCCTCCTGATTTATTTGTAAGAAATACCACATTGTGCTGGTGGCATAATCTTGTAAAATTATTGTCTAAAAGTGACTTCCACGGTGAATTTGAGGTTTGTCGACCCTTGCTGCATTCTCTTGTTTTTAACCCCTTCAAACCTTTCGCTTTCTGCTGTTTTTATGTCTCTGTGTCTGCTTGCAGAGGCAATTCCATTTAAGAAGAGAACCAGAAGACAGACAAAATCACCCTAGCTACAAGGTTCGTTTAATCATTTCTACTTAAAGGCAGTCTTATCTAGAAACTAGTAGCCTAGGGTGACGTAGCTGAAGCTACTTTTAGCTTCTTTTTCTGCGACTATTAATTCACAAATATTATTCATCCTCCCAATCATGGTCAAATTCTCTTTATTTATAAGAAAAAC
>JAYJMB010005065.1:0-48982 GCA_036873735.1 Pouteria campechiana | reverse complement strand
CCCCCCCCCCCCCCCCCCCCCCCCGCAAGATCATGGGATTATAAATTACAAAAGTGTGTTGCATTATCCACTATTGAGGTAGACTATATTGCTATTGCTAAAGCAAGCAAATAATTACTATGGATGAAAAAGTTTTTCAAAGAATTATGTATGACCCAAGAGACATATTTTACACTGACTAATATCCTTCTCAGTAAAGATCCTATGTTCCATTTAAGGTCTAAATATATCCAAATTTGATATCATTATATTTTGGATGTGCTAGAGATGAAATTGATATAGCTTGAAGAAATCCATACTAATGATAATGGATTAGATATGATGACAAAGACTGTAACTAGTGAGAAGCTAATGATACGTAAAGACATAGTAGGTCTCTTGGAGCCCCACAAGTAATCAGAAGGGGGAGATTTGTTGGGTGGCTTTCCTCCAGCATGGAAGGGCCCACGTGTTATATGCCTCATGTGCTATGCGCATAATCAGCATAGCTTATGCACAAATAAAAAAAGCTATTTTTGGAAGCCTTTGAATAAGGTTGTGTGCGATAGCTTTTAGGTTGGTCTTTTTGCTTCAATTTTTTTTCTTCTTCTCTAAGCTTCTATAATTAGGGAAAGATTTTAATCATTGCTGCATCATTCAAGCCATCAAACAAGGGATTTATGAGAGAAATTCTCAACCTCTTCTAAGTCAGTTTCTTAGTGCTGCTTGGTGAGATCCATCATTATTATTTTCTTGTTGAGTTTGTTGAAATTTATCTTTATGGTGATGATGAAATCTTTTAGTTTTTACTAGGAAAAAATATATTTATTGATCTCATTATTCTATAGTGGAAGTTTCTAATTAGACGGTCCCATTGTTTTTCCCTTCACATTGAGGGGTTTTTCATGTAAAAATTCTTTATGTGTTTGTGGATTTGATCTCTTTGGGTGATTAATTTGTGTTGAATGAAATATGTGATTGCCTATTTGATTTACACAAAGAAGGATAAATTATCCCAACACCCCTCGCAAAGCCCCGTTAAGGCATTTCATTTTGGCATGGCGATCAATCTTCTTTCCATATTATATGCCATAGATCTTACCTGATCTATAATGCTTACGCACAAACCTTGATGATCCTTCATTTCCAATGAGCATACTCACCATAGCTACTTTGTATCTCAAGCTACCAGATCTGATGTGCAACTTGCTCCTTACCATGTATTTTTAGACATGACTCATTGAGTGAAAATATTTTTGAAAAATAAATAAATTTCATCACATCTTATTATTATAACAATGTTATTTTTTAGGCCATTGCTCATCTTTTTATTGAAAATTTTATCTTTATTGATTTTATAAGTGGCATTTACCTTATAATGCTCCCATTATTTATATTCATTTACTCTCATTTTCATACATAAAATCAATTGCATGGAACAAAATTAAATGGAGAGAAAATTAATGGTAGTAACACAAGGGATGACATGGGCCATAGAATGAATAAGCTTAAAATAAATAGGAGTTGTTGATTTAGAATCGATGATATAGTAAGGGAATTGGTCAAAAGGTGTGGGATAAAATACCCCTTTTTGTGTAAGTCAAATAGGCAATCACAAATTTTGATAAACACAAATCAATCACTTAAAGATTAAATCAAACTCACAAACATATAAGAATTTTTATGTGAAAAACCCCTCAATATAATGGGAAAAACCATGAGACCTAGTCCAGTCACAAATTTCTACTATAGAATAATGTGATTACAAATATGTTCTTCCCTAGTGAAAAATTGAGGTAGAGGCTTTCATCATCACCATAAAGATGGATTTCAACAAACTCAATAAGAAAACAATAAGGATGGATCTCACAAAATAGAACTAGAAAACTTTCTTAAAAGAGTTCGAGAACTTCTATCCTAAATCCCTTACTTGATGGCTTGAATAATGTAATAATAATCAAAATCTTTCGCCAACCGCTAATATGTTACTTAGAGAAGAAAACACAAAACCAGAAGCCATAAAGTTTATTAAAACTACCTCACATAATAACCAAAACCTTCTACAAGGGTTTCTAATTTTATTTTAGTCATGCACACGATGTGTGAGAATAAGTTCGGCCCCACATGAAATATGTGGGTCTGCCTCCATATGAGAGGAAAATACCATCCAACAAATTTCCCCCTTCTCACTATGTGGAGGGCACCACAAGACTTGCAATGTCTTTATATGTCATCATCTTAATTTTGGTTACTATATTTGTCATCATATATGATCCATTGTCATCTATAGAGTGCAAATCAAGTTGGTTTATACCAAGTGGAGTGATCTCAATCCTAACCCTATATACAAAAGTTCCTACCCAACCCTACATACATGGCTGGTCGAGTTGACTTCGTCCTGAACCTAACCCTATCTTTCATCTTGCAGGTTGAATTAGGGTCAAGTTTGCGTTAATAATTTGGGTTGAAATT
This sequence comes from Pouteria campechiana, assembly GCA_036873735.1. Lineage (NCBI taxonomy): Eukaryota > Viridiplantae > Streptophyta > Magnoliopsida > Ericales > Sapotaceae > Pouteria > Pouteria campechiana. Next base: position 46,531 of record JAYJMB010005065.1, on the reverse strand, counting down.
ATAATTTTTGAAAAAATATTTCAAACTCATGCATCATAATTTGAAGCATGTAAATAACAATATAATAGAAAAAGAGGAAATATTTCAACCATAAAAGATTGATAATTAGAAACTCAATGATATTTTCCATGCGGATAACAAATTATAGTGAGCTAGAGGGGATTTGATGAGAGAAAATATTTTAATTGGTCTTTGATAAGTGAATTTTATTCACTTATATTGTGCTTTTTTTAACTAACTTTTAGCTTGTCTTGAGTTATGTTTAGTCATGTTTAGTTAATTCATTATGTTTTATTTTATGTTTGTTTGTAGAAACATGAATGTAGAAATCTTGGCAAAAATATGGAGAATAAACAAAGATTAAAGGATTATTTGTGATGAAATTAAAGAAGCGAAATAATATGTGGAAAGCAAGTCAATGCTGCAACATAGGATTTCAATCTTGTAACATTTAGCCAAAAGGGGAGTAGGAGGTTTTATGCCATGACATTGAATTTTATGTCTTCAAATGGAGGATGCGACATACAAAATGCGTAGCAATTTTATGTCACAGCATTGGATTCCAATGCCGCAGCACATGAAGTTCTGACCATGTTTTATTTTTAGAGTTTTTAAAAAGTTACGCAAGATTTGTTTGAAACTAATTAAGTGGGTTATAAATAAGACAAAAGGAAGTGAAGAGAGGAACTTTTTGGCAAGGAAGCTAGGGCAAACAAGGGAGAAGACTGAAGTTACTACTTGGAGGAGTTTTTCTACTACTCTTTATAGTTCTTTTTCTTTGCCCCTTCTTTTGGAATTATTTTTAAGACATTATTCAGTATTTTCTTGATTACATTATGAACTAAACACTTTATTCCAGGGGAAAGATGTAGTCGGATTATAAATCTTTGATTTTATCGTTTTTAATTCAAGTCGTCATTATTATTCATTATTTATGTTGAGTGTTTATCCAAATTTAATACTTATGAAAGTGTGCCAATCCTTTTAACATGAATTATGATTCAATTTGAGACTGAGGAGTGGTATTTGAATTGGACCATGATTAAACACCATAAGATTATCATGATGATAGAGATATCCATGAGGCTTGTGTAATATTGTGAATTTCTTAATCTTAATGCATCTTGGTTAGTTCAGAATTTTCACAGAGATGTAAAAAATTTGCTAACTGGATAGGTTATTATGACTTAAGAAAGAATAACAATTACAATAGAGAAATTTGTTATTAACATAGGAATAAGCACTAATTGATTAAATTGGATCAAAACTAAATAGGATTAATCTGGTAAAGTTGAAAACCCCTAGAGTCTTAATCATTAAATTCTTGTTGTTCACCCTTTGCTCCATTTTTAAAATTTAACTTGTCTAGATTTTATTTCTCTATTGCATCTTTTCATTAGATTTAGTTCTTTTAAACAAAATTCAAAATTAGAGTACTTTGGTAAACTTAGTCCTTATGGGAATGATTTCTTACTCACTCTTTATTACTTATTGACGATAGGTACACTTGCGTTAAGGAAAATCCACAACAGTCTTCCTCATGCAAACAAAAAATTCCCAATTTTGATCCCCCAAATCTTCTTCCCTTCATTGAAAGCTCAAGAAAATAGAAGAAAAAATGGGGGTTGATTTACCTAATATGAAGATGAGGTGGTAGTTGGTAGTCCTTTCTCCTTCTATAAGTGATAGTTGCTAGCAACTATTTTGCCTTTAGTTCTAGCTATAGCAGCAAGAAGGAAAAATGGTGGGTGAGAAGATGGGACAAATAAGCATTGCAGCTAAGGAAGAAGAATCCAACAACTAATTAAGGATGAAATTGGAGAATAAGATATGTGTGGCAATCAAGATGAGGAAATTCCATTCACAACAGTCCCTTTTGCAGACAAGATGAGGAATATGACTGAGCGATAGTAGTGCACAGAGATGAGAAAGTCTATGGAGTGCAGTGATGTTTCCCTCTTGGTAGATTTAGGATACCTATGAGGCTAGGACTTTGGGCAAAATAGGATATATGCGGGAGTCGCAAATAGGGTGGAATAGAAAGACGGCTGACTTTGGGTGGAATCGGTAGATAGGGTATATATGGGAGAAGTTTAGGGTTTTTTATGTTTATTATATATGCATGTAGGGTTGGGTCATTTTTGTAAAATATCAACCTATTCTAACCCAAATGTTCAATTCTAATCAGACTTTCCAAACCAACCAGCCCTGCAAATATTGGTGCCAAACAGGGTCGGGTTAAGCACGGATTCAAGTCAACTTCCCCTGATTTGCACCCCTAGTCATTAGTAGGGTTTGCTTAAGTTGTAGCAACTTCATCTAGCATATCTTGAATCAAATAGTATTGAATTTGGATATGTTTAGATCTTGAATAGAATATAAGATCTTTATTGAGGTGGATAGCACTCTTACTGTCATAGTATAAAGTACATTTCTCTCGCTTCATACCCAATTCTTTGAAAAAACATTCATCCATAGCAATTACTTGTTTGCTTTAGTAATGGCAATATACTCTACCTTAGTAGTAAACAATGCAATATACTTCTATAATTTACAGTACTATAACACTACTCTCCTTACAAATGTTACCAAGTATCATGAAGTAAACTTTCTAGAGTCATCATCACCAGCCCAATCTGTATCTCTGAATGCCTCAAGCATAGGTTTATCGATACCAAAATATAAACAACCTTTAGACATACAAGGAAGATACCTAAAAAACCACTTTACTACTTTTCAATGTTCTTTGCCTAGATTTGAGTGAAATCGACTTACCACACAAACTGCATAGCCAATATTGGGCCTTATAGATACCATGATATACATCAAACTACTCATGACAAATGTACAAGGCATAATTTTCATCTCTTTTTTCTTTTCTTCACTTGTAAAATATTGTTGAGAAATTAATTTGAAGTGACTTGCAAGTGGAGAACAAACTAGTTTTGCCTTGCTCATATTGAATCTTTCCAACACCTTTTTGATATATTTCTCTTGAGATAACCAAAGCTTTCCATTTTTCCTGTCATAAATAATCTTCGTGCCAAGGATTTCATTAGTTGGCCCCAAATTCTTCATAGCAAAGAATTCACTTAACTAATTTTTTAGCTTTTCAATCTTACTAGCATCATGACCAATAATTAACATATCATCCACATAAAGCAAGTGGATAAGAAAATTATTAATTGAGAATTTTTTTACAAAAACATAAGGGTTAGAAGTATTTTTACCGTACCCATGTTATCTTATGAAAAACTAGAACTTCTTATACAATTACCTTGGTGCTTGTTTGAGTCCATATAAACTTTTTTTCAATGTGCGAACTAGATTCTCTTTGTAATTGACTTTGAAGCCTTTGGGTTACTCCTTATAGACTTCCTCCTCTAAGTCACCATGGAGAAAAACAATTTTCACGTCAAGTTACTCAATTTCCAAATTTATGTTAATTATTAGACTTATAACAACTCTAATAGAATTCATCTACACCACAAGTGAGAAAATATTATGGTAGTTAGCTCTCTTTTCCTAGCCAAGTCCCTTTATAAGCAATCATGCCTTTTTTATCTTAGTTGTAAGCTAATTTCTTCAATTGTCAACTTGAAGACTTGTAAAGATTGAGTTTTATGATAATTGTCAGTCCCAAAATAGGGTGTATGATAAAACACAAAACCAAGCATGATTTGAATGAAATGATCGTGCAAGTGCAAAAAATAAATAATAGAGGAAGCACACAAGCACACATAGAGTGATAAGCACATAAGGATTATAGTGGTTCAGGACTCCTTGGTACCTACTCCAATTTTCAAGGTATCCTCAAACCTTGGGTTCCACTATCGACATATGGAATCATAGCTCCCTTGGTTTTTTGTGATCATTGAGAACTCTTACACTACCTAGTTTCTTCGAGCCTATTAAGAAATCTAAAATGTTGATTTCTCCGAGCTTACCAATAAACTCTTACACTCATAGCACTATTGTAAGGATCCCCTTCCTTATAGCGAAAAGCCCAAAAACCAAAATAAGATTATACAAAGTAGTGCCTCTTAATAGACTTAGGTGTACATAATGTAAGCTCAAAAGGAAAGAATAAACATTAATATTACAGTACTTTGAACTCCTCTGTAGATGGACTTGATGTAACTTTAAGCTTGTCGATCATTAGAGCACCTTGGAGTGAATGCACTTTGAAAACTTAATTGGGTTTCTTATAGTTGATTAGTGTTTAGCTTATGGAACCCTCAAGTGTCTCCTTTTTCTTTTTTAATAGAACTTCTATTTATAAGTTTCGAAGCTTTGAGGCATTTGGAAGAGGATTGTTTGAAATCTAGCTATTGTGAGATGTCATGTCAATTTTCAAACTATTATGACTACAGGTCTTTGCAAATGTAACCTCTCCTTTTTAGAACAACTCTATAGACCTTCGCAACCTCAAAAGAACTCTATAGGTCTCTTTTATACAAGCATTTGTAGAATGTTGTCTTTCTAGAGAACTCTATAGACCTCTGGATATCATACTGGAGCACCCAATAAGGCAGTGACTACTATAGACCTCTACCTTGTTCATTAGCAATGTCTCATCTCTCCTTTTACTTCTTCGTTATCTTCAATAGCTCATAGGTGTGGTTCTCATGCAAGGAACTCATTTCCTCTTGATTTTGCTTTCATCAACTCATCGTTTTGCTTATGAAACATTATTTCTTGATAAGTTTATGGTTCACCTTCATCAGTGAGAATCACATACTCATTTGGAGGATATCTATTGAAAGGGTGACATTGTCTTGTAGATGTTTTTAACTGAAGCTATACTGGTAGTTCTAAAGAGGCTTGCCCAACTTGGTAATCTGGAATATTGTCAACCGTGACATCACCATGATTATCTTTCTGTACATCTCCCTTATTTTTAGCTTGCACCATGGGTGGAAGATTTGAATCTATATCAACAAAGCCTTTTGTAGTAAACTTTAGCTTATTTGTCTTCTCAAAATCTTGAATAGTCTTATCTTTAAAGAATAATATATCTTTGCTTCCGATGACTTTCAACCTATAACCAAATCCATCATGTGCATAACCTAAGAAAATACACTGCTTAGTCTTTCTATCAAGCTTGGATCTCTCATCTCTAGGAATATGAACAAAAGCTTTACAGGTAAATATTCGTAAATGCTCATAAGAAACATCTTCTCCCTCTAAACTTTTTCTAGTACCTCATATGAATATTCATATACATTTGATTTTCTCACAAATTTTTTTGTTTATTCTCTCTACTACGCTATTCTGTTGAGGTATTTTAGGAACTATCTTCTCAACTATTTATTATAATATCTTTCAATAGGACCTTTACACTATTCATTATTATCTACAGAAGACATTTCAACTACCTTCTGGTTTCTCTTTCAACATTGGCATGGAACTGCTTAAATCTCATTAACACTTCATCTTTAGATTTTAATACATAAGCCCATACCTTTCTGGAATGGTCATCAATAAACATAACAAAATACATAGCACAATAAAGAGTTTTATCACTCATAGAGTAAATATCTGTATGAACCAAATCAAGAATATCACTCCTTTTATTTTGAGGAGATCTATAAAATGAAACTCTACATTGTTTTCCAATTAGACAATCATTTTGGTGTTTCAATGCCACAGCTTTAGGCAAAAGCTACTTCTTGGTAAGAATCTAAAGTCCTTTCTCACTTATGTAACCAAGTCTTTTATGTCATGGATCTGAGGAGGATTCATGCTCAACTATATTCACTTTTTCCTTCACTGACTTTGCATAAGTTCTATAAAGTATGTTTGTCTTCTTCCATTTAGCTAGAATGAGAGATCCTTTTGTCAGTTTTCATCTACCACCACCAAAGTGATGATGATATCTATCATTGTCTAACTATTCTATAGAAATTAAATTAGAATGTAATTCTGGAACATGCTTCATATTTTTCATTAGCAGTTTGCATCCTATATCATTTTTTAGCCAAACATCACCAATGACTGTTACATTTACTATGATTTCTCATCTTTACATAACTAAGATTATCACTAGTGTAAAATGAGAAGGACTCTATATATAGACTAACATATAAAAAGTTGCAAAATCAATTACCCATGTAAACACATTATTGGCTAGATAATCAATATCGCAAGCAATAACCATATCATCTTCAAGAACCACTGTTACCTTCTTTTAATCTTTATTTTTCTTTTTTGCAATTTTCTTTTTTGTTGCCTTCATCTCTTTCAGCTTTCTTTATTCTCTAATCATATGTCCCATCTTATCATAATATCTACACTTCATTCCACTTCTTCACTTTGATCTACCTTTTGACTTGTTAGAGTTCCCTTTGTACCTATCATTATCATTATTATTATAATGAGGATACCTGCATTGACTTCTCCCCTGCTTTTCTATAATAAGCGCCTCTAAATGGGAGAATTTTCCTTGCTCCCACCTTTGTGCCTCTTCATTGAATATGTTATTTGTCACCATATTCATAATAATGACACCATTAGGAGTAGAATTACTAAGAGATATTACTAAGGTTTTCCAACTATCTGGCAAAGAACTTAATAAAAATCATGTCTGCACTTCATCATCGAAAGTAATTTTCATACTGGATAATTTATTTAATGCTCCCTAGATGTTACTGAGATGTGTTGGTGCCCAAATAAAAGATGTATGGCAAACAAGAAGCCCAACAAGATTGGAAGATTAAATGGAATATGCAAGTGTAGAAAATGAATAGTAGTGAAAGCACACAAGCACTCAAGATAATAAGAATACATGGATTATAATGATTTGAGGCCCCTTAACACTTACTCCACTCTCCAAGATATCCCAAAATTTGGGTTTCACTAACTATGTGTGGAATTTCAGAGATCACTAAGAACTCTTACACTAGGTCGTATCTTCAAGCTTACTAGTATTGGTCCCTAACTGGATGGTAGCTCAAGAGGGGGGTGGGGGGTTAGGGGGGGGGGCAAGGAGGTGAATTAAGATTTCAAAAATTTTAGCCAATAACTTGAGATAAAAGAAAATAAAATTTATAACACATATGCACAAGAGTTTTATAGTGGTTTGGCCCTTCTTGAGGTTCCTACTCCACTTCTCTGAGTCAGTCTTCTTTACTGAACTCAGGTTCCACTAAATACTTATTGGTTTTATAAGCTCACTAATAACTTACTAGTTCTCTAAGCTCACCAAAAACTTTTATACGTTGGTTTCCAAGGTCACCAACTAACTTATACATATTGGTTTTCAAGCTTACCAACTAACTTACTGGTTTTCCAAGCTAACCAGAACTTTTACAAACTGTTGATTTTTAGAGCTCAACAACTAATTCACTGTTTTTCCAAATGAAAATGTACAGATTGATGCCTCTTGATTAGGTAGACTTGTACAAAAATTAAAACTCAAATGAATGAACAAAATATGCAATAAGATCGTATTTATCAAACTCCTTTTGAAGTTTATGCAGATCTGGCTTTGAATGCTTTGGCAGTATTGTAACAATTAGAGTTGAACAATGGAAGATCTGGAATGCTCTTTTTAAATACTTGAATCAAATGATTTTTTGTATTTTCTTGAATGGGATTATGTGTTGCTTTAATTATCTTTTTATAGGCTTTCAGAGAAAATTTAGCTGTTGCAACCTTAAGCACCGTTTCAAATGTTAGGTAGAGTTGGTAGTGACTTTTTGCATTCTGTTGGGCTTTAGAACTTCTAAGTTAAGTAGCCAAAACTTTTGACATTTGATCCACCACTTATTAGAATTTCTAAAGTAGTTGCTCTAAACTTCTAAGACAAGTGTTTTATTGATAGCATTCTCTTAGTTTTTTTGAACATTAATTTTGCTGTCGACAATCATATTTTGGACTTCTAAAACCCTTCTAAGATACCTATGGAGATTGGATTTTTTCTTCTGATATATTTCTTTGATTCTTGCCTTTTTGAAGACGCCTCTGAGAAAGCTTCTAAGGATCTTATGAGTATTGTGTTAGCATTCTTAGTGGCTTCTGATAAGGTTCTGGTTATGGATGTTTCTTTTGAGCTAACTTTTAGGGTCGAATTCAACATCTCATGTTCTTATCTTTTTTAATTTACTTTTGACATCCTTCTGTATTATTTTTGAAAATTTTCTGAGAAGGTTTTGACTTCTAAAATTTCCTCTGGAATAATTTTGTATGTCCATTATCAGTCTTCAGAAACATTTTTGAGATTTGGAATTGTTTATGAGGTTCTTTTAAAGAACTTTTGAATGCAGAAAATTCCTTTGAAGTGGACTGTTTAACTTCTGACAGATTTTTGCAATTTGAGAAAACTTCTGCACAACCTCTGAAGTGTAATATTGCTACTCTTTAATTCTAAGGAGGTTCTGAGCTATCTCTGAATGGGTTCTGAGATATGTCTAATTACTTTTGAACTCTTATGAGTTTCACGTTATATTTCTAAAGGGATTTTGACATACTTCTGATGAGGTTCTGAGGCATTTCTTTAATACTTCTAAACTTTTGAACTTCACCCCATGTTTTTGAAAAGGTTCTGATATACTTCTGAATGACTTCTGAATAATTTTTTATTTGAGCATTCCTTTTAAATTATCTTCCTTTGAAGGGTTAATATAATAATCTTACAATTAGCTCCTTTTATTACTTGTAGTTACTCTCATTAATCTGCTTTGATATATAAACGCTCTATCACTTGGAAAGTAACCTGTTAGTACCTTAATTCTTTACTCATTTGTTGATTCATCATCAAAATTAAGTTATTTAATCTCATTCATCATCAAAATCAAGCTTAGTGAAGGGGTTAGACTAAACAACTAGAAACTCTACAATGTTGGTCTCTCCAAGCTTACCATTAAACTCTTCCACATATGTCACTACTGCAAGGATCCCCTTCCTTGTAGCAAAAAACCCGAACAACCTAACTAAATATTATATAATATAATCCTCTTACTAAGCTTAGTTGTACACAATGTAAGCTCAAATGGAAAGAATAAACATTCACTTTGTAGTACTTTGAACTCCACTTGAGATGGACATGGTGTAGCTTTAAGCTCGTCAATCATTAGAGCACCTTGGAGTGAATGCACTTGGAGACTTGATTAGATTTCTTATAAGTACTTCTTATTTAGCTCTTAGAAACCTCAAGCATTTTCTTCTTCTTTAATGGAACTTCTATTTATAAGTTTCAAGGCTTTTGAGTGGTTGAAAGAGGATGGTTTAGAATTGAGCCATTGTGAAATGTCGCATCAGTTTTTTGACCATTATGACTATAAACCTTTATAAATGTGACCTATCCTTAGTAGAAAAATTCTATAGATGATCATGACGTTTAAAGAAATCTATAGGTTTTCTCTGTTAATGCCTTTGTAGAATATGTTCATTTCAAAGACCTCTATAGACCTCTGGACGTCAAGACTTGAAGCTCCCAACAAAGCAGCAAGTGCTATAGGTGTTTGTTACCTTGGGCTCTCCTCTATAACTTTCCTTTACTGATCCGAGACTTCATAACATTGTTCTAGTGGTTTTGACAAACCTATGTGTTGGAGTTGTAAAGTTCAAAGAAGGGAAAACCACCATGTGTTTTCTACACTTGGGTTACTGAACAAAAGTCCAACGTGGAAAAATCTGGTGAATAAAGTAACAAATCACAACAATTTTTTCAAATTGCACTAAGCTGACAAGAAATTCAAATGGACAACAGAGATGAAAGATAGTATACTCTGATTTACTATACTGTGATTCGTAAATCATCCCAACCAAGGCGCATATGAAATTCTAAGTTGCCATCTAACACCCGGCTTTAGCAAACTGTTGCAAAGCATATTATGCTCGTTGGTCACACTTACGATCAGTTTACAATAGAACTCAAGAAATTTCTCAATGGTAGTAGGAAAAATCCATCACCAAACATTTGTTGAAGATGGATGAGACCCGTCCTCTCTAACTTAATGGCATATGGCTTAGACCTGTGATGGAAGAGAGGAAAAACCTAGCTTGGAAATGTTGGACAACACCCTTTATATAGCTAGGCATGAATTTTTGAAGCCATATCCTAGTTAATGAGATTACTAAGGGTGGACAATCTGATTAATGAAGATAGAGTAAATTTCAGATCCATGAAATTAAAATCAAGATGCACCTATATTCAGTGTCTAAAGCAAGCAGGTAAAGCCATTTCTAGAGGCCAGCGAGACACACAAGTAGGCATTTGATTGTGGTGAATCATTCTAGAAAATTAAAATTACAAAGCTGTCACTTGGTGGTGTTTATAGTTTGTTGAGGTTAGATAAAACCCATCAAAAATCAGAAGTGTGACATCAAATAGAAAATGGTCAACGATGTGGATTTGTTGTCATGAATTTGAATAGTTTCATTCAAGATGAAACCAGACACCCTACCGACGTCCTTATCACTTGATCATGGAGATTGCTTGTTCACTATAAAGGCTTGGTAAGCACAACAGGCATGCCCATACTGGTTGCAGATAACAGTTATCAAGAACGTTTGATTACTTGGGATTCCCTTAGTGAGGCTTCAACATATATTGATCTAAACATCACAATTCCATGTGCTTTTATTAGTAAAGAGCTGGGAGACCAACTCAAGAAAGCTACCAACCATGGGAAAATCAAACAAATATAACCGATCTGAAGTTTAATCAAATGATGATTATACAAAAGAGGACATCAATATGTTAATTCTGGAAGGTTGAAATCAATACTTCGTGCAAAGGGTGAAGTCCAAAGCTATGATTAAACACACATTTGATTTTTTAGTCAAGCTTTCCCCTAAGTCAGATTAAATGGGCTATTAAAATTGGACCTGATTCGATTGCCACATAATCGAATTTATTACATGCAACATCAAAAGATTATCTCCATCCAACACATGTATTCAAGCTTTCCAAATGCAACCATGCGGGCGACTCTCTCCTGCCATTAGAAATAGGGACAACATATGATCCAATAGTTGGTAGGAGAGAGATTTGCGATGTGCTGCTAGTCTGCTAATGCGCAACCACCAAATCCAGAGTAGTGGTAGACAGTGAGAAGTCATTAGCAACTGGAAGGTAAGAAGGCTATTGGCAGCATCGATTGGAGACGAGCAGCAGGAGTGGATTTTCTCACCCACTTTACTAGAAATTAGAGACAGCGACTTCATCGGCCATCAGTGGCGAGCAGAGGATGGAGATCCAAAATTGGTTCCACTCAGTAGCGAAGAAGCGGCAATGGCAGCATCGTTGGCAAGGACGAAGAAGGGTAGCGACAGCAGCTTCGTCCTACACTTTCTAACAACTAGAGGAAGTGATCTAGTGCGGTGGAGGTAGCACTAGAGTCGGAAGAGTAGCGTTGATTTTTCAGTTGGTGGAGATCAACTGTCCAATGGTCGGACAGTGGTAGCACAGGAGCAGCGGCAGCCTACTGTTGTCTGTAGCAAAGTCGTTCATGGGTTTTTCAATGTTTCTTCAAATTTCCCAGCAAACAAAAGCGAAGGTCTGATGCGCCAAGGGGTTGTCAAAGATTAGACTACTGGCAGAGACTTTGTGGTCAGAGCAGATTGACCGTCCGACGGTCAAATGGTGGCTTCGCAAAGGCGGCAGTAACATGTGGTCGTTAGCGGCACCGTGCGCAGAGTTACACTAATGGGTTTTGGCTGTCAGTGGCAAATGAGCACAATAAAAAAAAGGGTTGGATCGCCAGAGCAATAGAGTCTGTAACAACAGTTTATATCGAACAACAAGGAGAACATCCCACATGAGAGTTTGAGATCGATGCGAAGGCGGACTCAGCCAAGGGAGAGCCTATTGCCTTCTCCGTATCCACACTCGCCCCTTCGTGACATCACTACCAATGTTAAAGCCTTGGAAAGGAGGAGGAGTCGAATTTGAGCAGCAGGTGCACTTCGACAGAAACAAGAGAGTGCAAATCATTCTCCAAGTGCCCTTACCCAACACTTCCCCAAGACAAGAACTGCAAAATTCTAAGCAATTGTCCCCAAGCCACAATGAAGATTCAAACCCTCTACTTAACATCTCTGATCTACCTGCTAGTCCTACTCCCATGAAAAGCACATTGTAGCCTATTGAAGGCCCACCTAAGACTTGCCCTCGAGTGATGGATTGGCCCATAATGAAAGAACACTGACTATTGCTGAGAAGAAATGTGAGAAATTGATTGATGAATTCAAGAAGGTGGTGACAGAGAACTTGAAGAGGTTGGAAAAGATGACTCCAAGGAAGAAGACTGAGATACGCACATTGATGTCAATGCAATGATTGAAACAATTCATTTTCGAAAGGAAATAAGGGCAGACAAAAAAGTCAAGGAAAAGTTGTCTCTAGCAAGCAATTAAGGCAAACAGCAACTTTTCCAAACATGATTGCATAAGCAAGGGGAAAAACCATTTCACCTGCATAGACAATGGTGCCTCTCCTCACCAACTCGTAGACTACAAAATGGGGCATGTAGTTGTCCACTCACGTAGCTGAAGGCAGCGTGAATTTTCTCTATTTTCACTATCAGGTCGCATAGGCAAAGAGGAAAACCCAATGGAGTTTGGAGCATACACATCAAACGTGCAGCAAACCCTCTCTTGATTATGCGACCAAGTCACATAGACGAAGCGTGCAGCAGAGCCATGTCTCCTTCAACAATCCATTCGCGTAGATAGGCCTGGCTAGGCTGACAAATGGCATAACCAAAATGAAAAGATATTTTCACTCATGTAGCGTCTTCATCCCGATCATGTAAGCAAAGAAGAGGGAAAAAGTTTTCCTTCTCTCTAGTCCCACTACATGCCCAAGCTGGCCGAATATGTTCAAAAGCAATAGGCAATTGGTCACGTAAGCATCAAGCTCCTTCGGCATTGCTCACATAGTCAAAAGCCATCACTAGATCGTGGAGGCAAAAGCTCACGTAGCCAAAGGATGGGGTTGATAGGTTGCGTAAGTAAAAGTAGGCCCTGGAGGCAAGAGTTCACGTAGCTGAAGGCAAGACGGGGTATAAGTTGCTCAAGCAGCAAAACCCATAAGTCCACATCAAGCAACAATTTCTTGTCTATGCTACTTGGTCGCTAGATAAATTGTGATAGCACTTGCCAGAATGCATAAGCAACATGTAAGAAAGCTGCCAGGTAGCATAGGCAGCAACCTCCTCTCGACTAGTCATTTAGACAGTGACTCCAAGCATTTCCTTATCAAGCCTTGGCCACTTGCATAAGCAAAAGCAACTGTGATATGGAGTAACCAAGGCAGGCTTGCCCCCAGGTTGCGTGGTCAAGCTGACATTTTAAAGTTGCTAAAAAATCCCACTAGAGAGAGCACCAATGGGAATTTAATTTGGAGGCAAGAATAATAAAAATTGAAGGGGGAAAATTACACTCCACTACCAAGTAGTGGAGGCAAAGGCTAACCTAGGGAAAATTTGCAGAATGCACCAAAGTAGCACAAATGGGAAAATTAAAAAATAAACCCAAGTAGCACAACCAGGCTCTCCAAGCCTATAATTAGCCCTCTTCTCTCTCATTTGAAACAAGTTTTTTGGACTGAAGGCTTAAAGGATTCTTTACACGGTAGGTGCCTCCCTTGACGCCAGAGGCTTTTAGCCTACTGGATATTTACTCTTCACAAGGCAGGTGCCTCCCCTAACACTAGAGGCTTTTGGCCTACTGGATATTTTTCTTGGTACCTGAGGGCACTCTGCCATGGTCCCACCATGGTACACATGTGGATCTCACATGATTAATAAACAACAAGATGTTGCCGAATTGAATAGTTAAAATACATTTAAATTGGCAAAACATTAATTAAATCCTAAAAATGGCAGAGTGGTTCTGGAAGATAACCCATAAAAATTAGGGAGATAATGGCATTATCTTAAATCAATTAAAAATTATTATTAGCACTAATTACTGTCATTAGTGTTGATCGTGATTAGGCTTAATTAACTTAAAGTGTAATTAGGCTTGATCCATGCAACTGAGTCTACGATCTCTCACAGGTTAACGGCAGAGATCTCACACTTTTGGTTTTCCATGGGATATTGAAAAACACCACTCACCCAATCACCTAAAAGCCTAAGTATAGGACCGAGTCACTGAGTCAAGACTCATCGAGTCAAACATTATCAAATACTATTTACCAACTCATTCAAAAGAAAAAGTCTAGGATCAAGTCACTGAGTCGTGACTCACCAAGTCAAAACATAGCAAGCACTATTCATCTAATCACTCAAAAGCCTAAGTCTAGGACCGAGTCATTGAGTCATGACTCACCAAGTCAAATCTTAGCAAACATTATTTATCTAATCACTCAAAAGCCTAAGTCTAGGATCGAGTCACTGAATCATGACTCACCAAGTCACCGAATCATGACTCACCAAGTCAAACCGCAGCAAATATCATTCATCAAATCAGCTAAACCTAGTTAACCTGACCCACTCTTTCTAAGCTTCTCATGGGCAATGTGAGAAAGCTAACCTAAATCTAGTCATTCTAGCCCACTCTTCTTAAGCTTCTCATAGGCAATGTGAAAAAGCTAAACCAAACCTAGGTCACCTATTTTTTCTAGTCTCCTTCAGGTCTAAAACACAATAGAGATCACCGGTCCTGAGTCCTTCTGGGATATGCCAATTGGGTCATAAACCACCTACTGTCTCTATGGTTTCTTACATTCTAAATAGTAGAACCACCCGATCTTGATTCCACTCAAGACAAACCAACCAGATCAAAACATTCATTCTTTAGGTTAGCCCAGTGTCTAGCAACCCAGTTTAAAGCCATCTCATCTTATTTGCCCATTAGCTTGAAGCGACCCACTAAATTTCAAGCCATCGCAATATGCTTGACAACCCCAAAGACAACACACATTCATTTTGAGAGTGTATGTTTTATTTTTGTGTCTCTAAGATGCATTGTAATTTTCCTTTTAATCAAGGATTTTCTCCCATTGTGAAGATGTAATTAAGACTACTTATAATCTGGGATGCCAATATGCAATTTTCTGATTTACTCAGCAAGTATAATCAATTAAGGACACTCAATAAAAATAAAAATTGTCTGATTCATTATAACCAATCTTCATATTGTTCTATTTTTTATTTTTCTCTTTTTACACTTGTTACAAAAATGGTGAATCTGACGTGAAACATCTCACCTTTCATCTTTAAGGAAAGTAATATCAATTCATTTTAGAGACCTTACTTTTCATGAAACTAACTAAGTTCTTCTTTTGCTTTTTACAAATCTTTAGTCATTTGCATATTCACTCACTTGTCTTCCCAAATCTCAACCCTAATGGCATCATCGCTCACATTGGGATTCTTGACAGGTGCCAATTTTGCCATCGACACCCCCAGAACTTTGATAAGAGTGTCTCTCACTCCTTCATTATGGTGCCAACTAGCCCAACACTTGTCATCTACAAGAGGGAGGTGCCAAAGCTACATCGACAGCTTCTAGAATGGTCCCGGTAGCACCCAAGGCTACCCGAGTAGTTCCAAAGGTTGTTTCTCCTATCTCAACCTCTCTTAGCAATGAGGTTGGAGGGAAGAAGCATAAGAAAACTTCCTCCTACTCCTCGAGTTGTCGATGATGAACCTGTCTCCGACGCTGCTATAAGAAGCCCCAAAATCAGAAGTATGAAGGCCTCTTCCCAAGTTGAGCAAAAGACAAAGGTGATAGCTCTCAGTCTCCCCAATGCAATCAAGGGGAGGCAGACACAAACCCCCATCAATACCAAACATGCTGATCATCTTAGGAGACATGAGAGTAAGACTCCTAAAGGGTGCGCTCATCCTTCCAAAGGAACTGGGGAGACAATAAAGAGGAACAAATCCAAGAAGAGGTCAACGTCATTAAGGAAAAAAAGGAAGGATGGAAGCTACCTTCTGAGAAGCACACTGCAATAGTAGCAAAACCATTTCCATCCCATGAAGAATACCTATGCAACAACATGTTTGTTGTCCTGGTGAATCTTTCATGTTCTCAGAGAAGAGAGATTGATAGGACAAGCACCCTTCAGATGCTAAGAAAGGTATCGAATGTAGAGAAAAGAGAAAGAATGGCCCACTCTAGCAACCCAAAGAAAAGAGACCAGAAGAAAAGGAAGGTGCAGCCCATTAGTTTCTACATCTCTTCAGCTGACAAGACCCATCACCAACACCATCCAGTCCACCTCATCTAGGGATGGTTATGAGGTCAATGATCAGGCTTATGGTACCTCTGCCAATGTTCCATTCTTTGTCAGAAGATATTAGGGGAGAGGATTAGGCGTCCACATCTCCTCACCAATTGATGCATTATCATTAAACCTTCCCGATAGTCACGTCATATATGACCGAGGGTAATGTAGCTGCTACATCTATAGAAGAGATAACTAAATGATTGGAGCAGTTAGAGGCTGAAAACTAGCATTTGTGAGAATTATGTGCACAACAGAATACCAGCCAAACTTTCAATTATGGCCAACCTTTCAACACTGCGCATCCTCTCAATACTCCATCTATGGGTATAACCATGCCACCATAACCTTTTGTCTTCTATCCACCTAGAGGAGACCCTATAGAGGCGGAAGGCCCATCCCTTGTTTCCCTGGCTACCTCGCCTCTGCAACTACCTAATATTAATCTTCGTGCACAATAATTTGGTGCAAACATTCAACCACAACAATTTGGCGTAAATGTGCAGGCACCACCATTTTAGATGAAGGTGGAATCAGTGACCCATTTCAACAAAATAATGAATGATTAGATGACTCAAAGGTAAATAAACTTGCCTTCTCATATGCATAACATATATCATCGGCCTTATCCTCTGGAAATTGAGAATGAGTCATTCCTGTCAAACTTCAAAATGATTGATTTCCACACATTTGATGGAATGGACGATCCTCAGCATCATCTCACCCTCTTCAATCTTAAGATGAGACTATCATAATATCTTTTTGAGATTATTTGATTCATCACTCAAGGGACCCGCATTCCAATGGTACTTAATGCTACCTGCTAGGTCAGTCAAAACTTAGAATGACATGCAAAATTTATTCCTAGCGAGATTCTTTATAACCAAGAAAGATGTCACATTGGCAAATCTCACCCTCTTGAAATAGAGGGATGATTAACCAGTGAAGGAATTCATCTCTCGCTGGTACAAGAAAACCAGCAAATGTGAAACAACCTTAACAGAAGAGCAAAGAGTCTACCTATGCCGTAATGGTATCAAGGTTGACCTTGCAATTCTGGTGAATGAGCAGATCAGCACTTTTTGGGCACTGGCCAATGAGGCAAGTTAAAAGGAATGCCTTCTCTCCCTCTCTGGAAAACTAAAGTTTGGGATGACAAGCAAAAAGAAAACATCTTTTGACTTAAGAAGAAAGAACCAAAAAAAGGCAAATCAAACATTTCTATCGATGTTACTGAGACCAAAACTAGTGATAATGACAGATATCAAAAGAAAAGGGATATCTTGAAGCCAAAATAGCAATATTCTGATGAAAAGGTGGTACCAATTCTATTAAGGCTCATTCAATCAGGCAATATAAAGCTACCGGAACCCTTGTTCCCATCGGAAGCAGATAAGATGAATCATCCCTTATACTGTCATTACCATTGGGGTATCAAACACCTGACGATTAAATGCAAGATAGTAAGGTGAATTATTAACCACGACATGAAGAGTGAAATCATTACATTGAAGAAAGATGCACAAGCAAAATCTAATAATATATCGATAAAAGAAATTCTTGATGTAGCAATGCTGAAACAAGAGTTTGATCATCAGTTCCCCAAAACCTCTAGCCAAGAGGTGCAAAGGGAAATCATGGTTGATGACGATGGTTAGGATCTTGTTTACTCGAAAGACATCCCACAGGTCCCATTAATTAGGTGCAAGGGACAAAATTATCAGATTAAGCATGCAAAGTAGAAAGAAAGGGAAGAACGCCTGGAGTTATTCTCATATCCCAAAAGAATATATTGTTGGTATCATGGTTCCAACCATACATCATTGGATATTACCTCTAGCCCGAGAGGCTCAAATCGTTTTATAAAAAAATGGTGGGGAAAAAGAAGAGAAGGACCTACCTTGATCAAGAGTGCCCAGAACTTTATGCCAGGGGACCATCACCATCGATTTTGTCCTCTATAGATGAAGTATGGATGGAATTTTGGGATAATTTACCAGACTTGAGAACTAGAAATAACCTAAGCCCTGATGAAGAAAATCCATTTGAATATCTAGTAGTGGCATTTTGCTTTCACATTGGCGAAAACAAGGCCTCCACAAGCCAACCAAACAAGAAGCGAGAACGTTCTCATAGAAGGCGTAATCGCCAAAGAGAGCACCAGCATCAAGGTTTTACTTTATTCAATTTCGGTGATTCACCAACTACACACCTTCTCCGCTATGCTAATGAGTGCTATGGAAAAAATCTAGACCTTGTAAAAATACATCAAAATTTTGAAAACTCACTTTCTCTAAAAGTGAAGAAAAATTGGTTTTGAACTCTAATAGTACAGGGCGCAAAGGAATGGGTCTCTTTACAAGATATATTCCTGTTATGCTTTCTTTCAAAAAGAAAGGAAGGAATCAGAAATTCCCTTATTAACTAGGACCAATATTTTAGTAAAAATATAGCCAATTATATTCACAAATGGAGGGACGCTGCTTAGAGTGATCTACAATTACTTAATTGACTAAAAGTAAAAGAAATCCACCTTTGCTTGGCAAAGAGAGCCTATTTTCATCATTGAATGTCATCTAGCTTCATAAAGGCCTTCAATCAGGCTGAAAAAAGGAAGATGAAGGTGATGGATGACCCACCAAAAGAACAAGTGTTCATAAAGTCGCACATTGCAAAGGTCCTCGAATACCTGCACTACATGAAGGCCCTTATTTTAATGGCAGTTCCAGAAATTAAGCAAGTCCATTACTTAAGGTGGCCCATGATGAAATTATTCAAAGAACATTGTAAGGCTGCAATTAAATACTTATTTTAGTATGAAGCCTTGGTGAGAATGATGTCCCAAAAATAGGCATATGCGATCAAGAGCTTCTCATTTTCATTAGCTGGTAATATTCATGCCCTAAAGTGGATCATAACATTGCCGATCGAATCATTCAGATCTTAAGAGGTGTTAACTAAAGCATTTATACATAGATATTATGACTACACTTCTCAGTTCTCTAAGGCACAAGTGCAAGGAATTCATCCTCTTGAAAAGGAGCATCTTTATGATTTCTCCTTAAGGTGGTGCAATACCCGCCTTTATTGCCCCGTGTTGCAAGAAGAAAAGTGCATAATATAGGAATGCATTGTCGCATTGGGAAAGGTTTTTTCATTGCCTAAAGAGGTACCTACTTCATTTCCTGGACTGCTCAAGTTGCTAATCCAAGAGTCATAAGAACCTTTGGAGGTATCTTGTAACATGACCAACATTATGCAAAATGAAGAAAATACTCTACAAGAAGCATCTAAATCACCTAAAGAAATGGTCGTGTTACAATTCGAGAAGAATATAACTCAGGACAAAGGAAAGGTGCCAATATAAGAAGAGTCGATGCTCGAAGTTCCTTGTCTCCTTGTTGAAGAAAGGGAAGCTTCAGAACTGACAAATAAACCAAAGTATGATGTCGTCACTCACTTTCATAGAATCCCAGGAAGACTAAGCATAGTCTCGGCAAGTGCTCATTAATGCGCTGTTAGACGAGTCTATCGAAGACTTGTACCTCATAGAGGCTGCTGATACAATTAAATACAACTAGACTATTACTTTCACAAATGATGGCTTATTGCTTGGAAGTACAGAAGATAATCATCAATTATTTGTAATTGGTAATTTAGCAGAAGAAATAATTAACCATATTATGTTGGATCCAGAATCTGCGGTGAATATTCTTCCACTAAAGGTACTGAAGTGCATTAGGATGTACCCATTCATTCTCAAAAGCAGCATCTTGGTGATTGAAGGCTTCAATCAAGAAAGCTAGAGGAGTATGGGGACTATCACCTTGAGTTTTGATATTCAAGAATTTCTCACAAAGGTCAATTGTCATGTCATTAATGCGCCAATGTCCTATAACCCGTTGCTTAGAAGACCATGGTTGCACCGATACCAAGTTGTGGCATCCACGATACATCAATACTTTAAGTTCTACCAGGGTAGCATAATGAAGCACATATCGGCTAATCTATGACTATTTATAATTTCAGAGGCATTTTTCTCATAAGCATAATATTATGAGATGACACCAAATGAACCAAAGTAGCCAAAAGAATCAACCAAGCCAACTATTGATAGAAGGAAACAACTGTTTGTTGCCAAAAGACAAAGGTCCACATCACAAGAAACCTCATCACGGGCTTTATTTCCACAAGCGGCTTCATTCCCTATGGATCCGCTACCAATGTCTTCGCACTTTGAGATTATGACAAGCATCTCACAAGAAGACAAGTTGAAATTCATGAAAGAGCTGAAAGTGCTCCAAGTAAATGATAATGATACAAACAAGTTGTCGGTTCAGCATCCGTAACCATTGTAGAATTGGAGCCCAATTGCAACTTTCTTTCTCAACTCCATAATTCTTTTCCTTCCAAGCTAGTACATTGACACCAAAATCGCTTGGAAGAGGGTTAGCTAGGCCATCAATAGGTAGGGGGCAAGCCATGCCCCCACCCACTGAACTTTATGAGAATCAAGTGGCAAACTCTTTACAAGCTTATACACTGTCACAACCGGCACCAATTAAGAACACCCGGTTCCAGATCAACACTCTAGGCTCAAGGAGAATAATGACTCCTCCTCCAAAATTGTCACCTTCAGTGCCAAGCTACTCTCAAGTAGTCTGGAAACCAACACAGTCTTTGCATTTCAAGATCAACACTAGGAGCACCAATCAAGCAAAGCAAGAGACATCCTCCAATCTTTGCATCAAAAGCAGTAAATGGATAATTGAATGAGGAATACTACAATCCATGTTGGTCAAATATAATTGGCCACTAACTCGACTGGCTGAGTCAAAAATCGCTAACATGAACCACAGTCCCAAGCAAAAAAAGGAAGATTAGTATTCAAGGATACGGGCTTGCCCTATGGACAATGTCGTACTTCTGATATTCTACCCAAGAAATTCCTGTCTGCCAAAAATTTTTAGAAATTCAATAAGAGATGCAGAAGAATGATTGAACTCCTTAGCATTTATCCTAATAAATCCTATATGTCAATAATTGGTTCGCTCATCCTGATTCTAATCAAAGGAAAATTAAAGGGTCTCCAGTATCTAGGAGATTAGACAGGTCTTGGTGTGGACAATGATATTGATGTGGACAGTGATGAGGAGTATACCTTGGATTGCTCCTATGTGAGTATTAGGTCGACTATCGGTCCCATTATGTGGGACTATCAATTAGCTCCTATTAAGTCCAAGACATCAAAAATGTCATCCCCCCAATCAACAATTGTACATTGCCACATGGTTTCCACCTCTTACCATGCATTAACAAAAGAGGAAGAATCTAAGTCTGATAACAAACAATCACAATAAATTTGGAGGGACCTGATGATACAGACTACAAAGAAGTCGTTGATGACTCATCAATTCCCAAATCAAAGTTGGGAACGGCACATGAGACTCATGAGTTCAATCACGAGCAGACCCTAACCATTCAGAGGAAGAAGAAGGCAATGACTTTGATTCTTCCTTAGAAGAAATAACCTATGGCACAGCTCTACCAGGATTAGAAGATAATTTCATTCGAGAAATTGAGTTCCCAAGATGTATCTTCAATGTTGTCCAAGTAAAGAAAAAGAATGGGCAAATTTTTAAATTTGTGTTAATTTTTGCAATCTCAATGAAATCTATCCGAAAGATGAGTTTCCAGTACCATATTTGAAACTCCTTATTGATAGCACATCACTCTGTGATACATTCTCGTTCATGGATGGTTACTCTGGCTACAACCAAATCAAGATTGCAACTAGTGGATGAGGCGTCCAGTGCATTTCACACTCCAATGGGCATCTTTTATTATAAAGTTATGTCATTTGGATTAAAAAATGCAGGAGGTACCTATAAAAGAGTTATGCAAGTTATTTTTCATGACATGCTTTACAAAAATGTTAAATGCTTTGTCGATGATTTGGTGGTAAGATCCAATGGTCATGATCAACACTATCAGGATCTATGCACCATCTTTGTACAGCTCAAGAAAAATGAGCTACGTATGAACCCGCTCAAATGCAGGTTTGGAGTTCAGTCAGGCAAGTTCTTAGTATTCATTGTCTATCGTAGAAGAATCAAGATGGACCCACAAAAAGGAGGCGATCAAAAATATGCCTCCCCTAAGAAATTTAGATGACCTAAGAAGCTTACAAGGTAAGCTATCTTATATTAGAAGATTTGTTGCTAATTTGGCAGGAAGATATCAGTCATTTCACCATCTACTAAAGAAAGATGTAACCTTTATTTAAGACAAAGTCTGCCAAAAAGCCTTCGACACCATCAAAAAATTGCTCCACAACCCATCAATTTTGGCTGTAATAGCTAAGGGTAAACCACTTATTTTATACATCTCCACGAGCGAGTAATTACTAGAGGCATTACTCACACAAGAAAATCAAGATGGCAAGGAACAAGCATTGTACTACCTTAGCCATCAGTTAATCGATGCGGAATGTAATTATTCTCTGAAAAAAAAGACATACCTCGCTTTGGTGTTTATAGCTCAAAAGTTAAGGTATTATTTTCTCGCTCATGAGATCTGGTTAATATTTAAAGTAGATCCACTAAAGTTCTTGATCACTTGTCGTATGCTATCAGAATTGTTGGTGAAGTGGTCATTACTATTGTCATAATTTGACATTACCTTTATCCTGCGAAAAGTGATGAAAGGGCAAGCCATGGCTGAATTCTTGGCAGCACATCCAGTCGATGAAGAAGTCATTGTGTAAGAAGACTTGCTAAATGAGGAAATATTCATTGCCCAGGTCAACACTCCCTGGCAAATGTACTTTGATGGTGCTGCCAAAATTATTGATTCTGGCGTTGGAATTGTCTTCATCTCACCTCAGAAAGACATCCTCCTATATTCTTTCTACTTGGAAAAGAATTACACCAACAATGAAGCCGAGTATGAGGCACTGGTCTTAGGATTTCAAATTGCCCTCAACTTTGGCACTATAAAACTGGATATCTTTGGTGATTTAGAATTAGTAGTCCGATAATTAATCACCAAATATGAAGTTTGCTAGCCTAGTTTATCCCAGTATTATGATATCACACAAGGGCTATCGAATCAGCTTTTTTAAGTCAACATTGGGTATATTCTAAGGACTGAGAATATCATTGTTGACGCTTTGATAAACTTGACAACTGCTATGGCCATTGATGGAGGCCAATAAGTCATTATCAAAGTTGAGCAACAAAGTTACATTCCCAACTCATATGGTAAGGAGACTACTAAGCGAGTGGAATGCATAGCCTATATGGAACTAGTGGTAGATGATTGGCGAATCCCGTACATTGACTACCTACAATATGGAATCCTTCTAGAAAACTTACAGGAAAGATTAGCCTTAAGAAAAAGAGCTACTCGATATGTGTATTACAATAATAGACTATATCGCCAGGCATATGATGGAATTTGGCTACTTGTCTTAATGGAGGAGAAATTCAATATGCTCTCATAGAACCATATTCTAGTGAATGCAACAGGCATCCATCTGATCAAAGATTATACAGATGGGTCAAATGCCTAGGATACTACTGGCCTACTATGGTCAGACTCAATGCAATTTGTAAAATCATGTCTCCAATGTCAGCTTTATGGAGATATTTGACACATACCATAATCAGAGTTGGTACCTGCAAGCAGCTCTTAGTCGTTTGCATGGTGAGGATTTGACATTATTGGCCCAATCAACCCTCCATCTTCCAAGGGACCTACCTACATTCTAGCAGTAATCAATTACTTCTCCAAATAGACAAAAGCTTACTCATATAAGAAAGTCGAGTTCATCAAGTTCAAAATCATGTATTGATATGGCAACCCTTACCAAATTACATCAGACAATGACAATCCATTCAGGAATGAAGAAATGGAAAGGTTTTGCCAAAAGCAAGGCATCAAATATGTATTCTCTACACTATATCATCCATAAGGAAATGCCCAAGCAGAAGAGTTTAACAAGGCAATTCTAAGGATTATGAGAAGAACGACAGATAAGAACAAGCAGCAATGAGATCTCAAATTGCTAGAGAAGCTTTGGGCCAATCGCACCACTCACCAATAAACAACTAATGCAACTCCATATTCCTTGGTGTTTAAGGTAGAGGCAGCCTTGCCCTTAGAAGTGCAATTATCATTACTAAGAGTTACAATGTACTCAGAGTTGATGACGGATCAACAAGCCAAGTTGCGGTTCGAGGAGCTCGATACTTTGGATGAAAAGTGATTACATGCCAAACAAAGGATTGAGTTATACCAAGCCCACATGGCCGAGGCATATAACTGATTGGTTAAACATGAAGCTTATCGCCAGGTTAAACACGAAGCTTATCGCCCAGGTGATCTAGTTCTCAAACTAAAGATTGAATTATGGTAGGTGGTAACTTAATTGGCAAGTTTGAGTGCAAATGGGAAGGGCCTTAAATCTTCCAAGAGGCCTACGCCAATGGCTCGTATAAGATTACAAATAATAATGACATAGGAGAACTACTTATTAATGGGTATTTCCTAAAGTGTTACTATGCATGAACCAGGAGGGAGCAAACACTGTGGGCCTTTGTTCCCTCCTTTCCTAACTCCTACAAATGTCTTTCAAAGAACCTAGTCTGTATTTATAAGATTCAATTATCACTAACGTGTAAAAAGGAAAACACATATTTTCATTTAACACAAGTTTGACAATTACAAATCGTCCTCATCTAGTTGAACATCTTCTAAGTCTATCCCAAGGAATTTACTAGCTATTTTCTTCTTATAGGAATTAAAGGCCTTCCTAAAATATTCAACCATTTGTTGAAGTAATAACTCTTGACACTCAAGTTTTGTAGCCAGCTGCTCTAAGCCTAACTGGCAAATTCAAGTAACCTTTGTGGCATGCTACTCTCTCAACATGCTAGCCTCCTACCATAGAGACTCCTCCCGCTTAGTAGCTTCTACCTCAACTTTGTCCAGCTACTCCACCTTTATGACGGCAGCCGCAATAACAGCATCACGTTTGGCCTCAGCCTTCAGAAGAGACTCCTCAGCCTCCCATTGCACTACCATTGCAGTGGCATCCACCCTAAGAATGGAATGCTTGGCCTTCTTCTGTGCAAGCACCACAGCATCGCGCTCAGCCTCTACCCTATTAAGAGAGCTCTTAGCTTCCTTCTGTGCTTAGACTGCAGTATCCCAATCTACTAGAAGCTCATCCTCCTTTGCCTTTAGCTCAGAGGTGGTCCCCTCCAGTTAGTTAAAATGGACCCACTCCTATTTTAACTCAGCCATCGCAATGGACAATTAGCAATGGCAGTGTCCTATTACTCCTGAGCAATCGCTAGCTACTGCATTACACACTCGATCCAATCGATAAAGCCCTGCCTTCTGATTGAGTTTTGCACGACATTAAGGGAAAAATCCTCTAGCAAGACATCCCAGGTAAGGACATTATCGATTGGAACAGTCTCTAGGGCAAGCTAGCTTGGTGACAAAGATAGCCGCCATACTCGGGTTCTCCAGTAAGGACATTATTGGTGTCCTCCCAGTAGGAGTAGCATCAGTTGAAGCAGAAGTTTAGGAGGAGCCTTAACTCACGGAAGCGATGATCCCGCTAACGGAGCTGGATCCGGGAGCTAACACTGGCCCACTCAAACTTGAAGCCTCTCCTTGAAAGCGTTGAGCAGGAGGAGCTAGGCTAGGGCCAGAGTATGAACGCTTTAGAGTATGAGACAGCTGATCAAAAGAAAACAAACCTATAAAAAAACAGAGAGTCAGTACCTTCGAAGAAAGATGTTAACACCTCCTTATCAATATATATACATATAAAGAAGGGGTGAGGAAGAGAGATACTCACCTGCAAAAGTAGTAGAAGGACAGGAGACAGTGGTAGAAGAGGATGTCTCAACAACCACCAAAGTTTCTTGCATCCTCACAACCACTAGCCTCCACAAATTCTCTTCCATCACCTCAATAACAACCTCTAGGGATCCCCCAACTGCAGTTGACTTCGGACCCACCATCACAGCTACATCGACTATAGGCCAAGAACTAGGAGAGACAAAACCAATCGAAAAAGGAATTACATGAGAAGTCCATATAGATGTCGAGAGATCAAAAGAAATCAATACGGGAGAAGGGGGATACGTCACTCCTCTAGAAGAACCACCGACATCCCCTAGAGAATGGACACGCTCCCCTATGGCAACCTTGGGAATGAAGGATGTGGATGGGTCCGCTATGGTGGCTTGCCCAAGTCTAGATGAAGAATGAGGTGTGGAAGTTTATGAAGTGCTCCCGCCAGAAGAGAGATCAATGGGACCAACCTCAAAAGGAATATCAAATCCTAGCAGCTCCAATTGGACATCCGAAGCCAACGACTGCTCCCTATCAAAAATAGTAGAAGCATGAAAATTCTACTTCTGGGCGATTGTTTTAATTCTCTATAGGGACAAAGGAGTCACTTAACCAAGAATAGCAAAGTGAGGAGTTACGCGGAAATAAGGAAAAAGGTCTTGTTCATATTCTATAGTAGATCTTAGGTCCGAGAACAAACAAGACAAAGAAGAAAGAAGATTAGGAGTGACAACCTCTTTACCGGGAAAGCCACATGGAAAATTCGCTTGGCGACAGTGGTCTGCGAAGGAAATAGCATCCACTAGCAATAGGCCCATAGTCATTAGCCTATACCTAATAACATACAAGCTATATCACTCTAAAGGAGAAAGAGTGATTGAGGGCCAAATAAGACTAGTTGTCCAAACTACCGGAAAAGGGAAAACCCCAACAATCTTGACTCAAGCCCAATGACTTTTCCAGTCATCGTCTAGGTCAACAGTTCGCATGAAAAACTTGCGCCAAGGAACATAGGGGATACGATAAAAGTAATAGTTGGAATGAAGAGCTTTACTCAAGGTAAAGATAGTTGAAAATGTTGAGAATGTGAAAATAGAAATCTCTCAAAGATTGTGGAGCTAACAACAAAGGGACACGACATAACGCCAGCTATTTAGGACCAATTGCCTTAGAGAAATATTATAGCCACGAAGAAGGACAGAGATGAAATGAGTCTGATCTAAATGAAATCCCGCCCTAAGAGAACCTAAAGAAATAGGAACCAATTTTTCGTGATGATACCATGGTAGGGTAGTGGGTTATGGAAACACCTAACTCATACCCTCTGGCAGAGGATAGAGCCGCAATGCCTCCATGAAACTTTTCGACAAACACGGATGAGACCTCTAAACAACCATAAGGAAGAAAGATAATCAGAAATGAGAATAAAAGATGAAGATAGGTTACCAAAGGAGAAGAAGAGAATAGCGACAACTCAAAGACAGAAGGGGCAAAGAAGAAACCAAAAGCAAGAAATGATTTTTCATACCTGCAGCGGCATCTTAAATACGTCTCTCAACAAAACCATCTAGGGTTTTATGCAAAACCAGAGAAATAATATCTTAGGGATTTGTGAAAATTAAAAACCAATCATTTTCACATCTTGTCACATTTAAATGTCATACACGTGGGTGAATAGAACTATCAAGAGCTCACATCAGTATGGATAAAGCTGTCGCAGAATGATTGGCATCAAAATTCAAAAAGGGGGAGAGCTCACGCAAGGCGCTTAAAACATAGAATTCTGGATCTGCTAAAAGTAAATATTTGAGCAAACCCACTTGGGCAAGAGCTACAGGATTAAAAAAAGCAAAAGTGTTCAACAAGGTGATCTAAGGATCATAAGGAAAATAGCGAATAAAAGTCACGAGTGGCTTTCAATAGAAAAAATGGAACCTGATTGCGTCCAAGAAGGCCCTTATGTCATACATGAGGCTTATACTAATGGTTCAAATCGGGTTGTAAATAGTAATGGTATAGAAAAATTACCCATTAGCAAGCATTTCCTAAAGCATTACTGTGCATGAGTTGGAAGGGAGCAAACACTGGGGGCATTTGTTCCCGCTTTCTAATCCTTGCAAATATTTCTCAAGCAATTTGATCTACATGCAAAATTCAAATCATTGCTACGTATGAGCTGGAAGGGAGCAAACCCTAGGGCATTTGCTCCTCCTTCTCTATCCCTTGCAAATATTTCTTAAGCAATTTAATCTACATGCAAATTTTGAAACTTCATTATGCATAAATTTTAGAAAAAAGAAACATGTAAAGAAATCAAATGTCGTGAGAAAAAGTGCTAAAATTGTGCATTTATTAATATATGAGATTTTTATACATAGGAGTTTACAAATGAGTTAAAGCAGTTAAAATAGACACTTTGCAATGAGTTAAAAAAGCTATGCCTTCAACATGAAACAAAAAGCAATTTCTCAATTCTACAAATAGATCAGAGGAGGATGCTATTTGCAATGATCTAGCAAAGTCAAAATAAAAAGATTGCACTTCATCCTCCAAACACTCCTGACGAGCTTTGCCCTGCTCTTTTATGGCTTTGATACAAGCAAAAGACAACATCTGAAAGAAATCCTTGTCAAGCAGAGCATTGAAGTGTGATGTCAGTATATCATTCTCCTCCTTGTCTAGTTCACGGATACTATTATTAATTTTGGCTTGCTGCAATGTCTCTGAAGCGAAAGGGAAGGTCTCATGTGCAACATGATGACTCTCAATATTCAAAACAGCCTCCTCTGAGTTTCCCTACACTGGATCTCCTGTTTACTGTATATTACCTTCAAGAGCAAAAGTAGCAACTGTACCCTCCATTGGAACCTCTATTGAAGTAACTTCTTCTCTGGTCAAAGGTTTCGTCAAATGAAGAAGATGTGGAGATAATGGAGAAAGAGGAGAAGGAATATCACCAAGTCGATGAATGACCTCATACAGATTGAAGAGATCAGGCGATGATTCCCTTTGGTCTCTTACTGATATATCAGCCATCTCAAGCTGATTGGCATGCATCTCCATGAGAATCTTTTAAGCAGTAACAACTTTAATATCTCCCCTCTCAGTTGTTTGTTCATGCATAATGCCCTCTTCTACAACAAAATTTCCCACTAATTGCTCTCGTGCCTCAAATGGTCTAGAAGATGATGGAATAGAAGGGATAGTCTTGCAAGGATGTATACTCTCAAGATGAGGTTCAAGCACTTTCCAATTTGGTTTGGCTTTCTTCCTCTGTTCTCTGGTGGAGCATTTGAAAGAGATCTTTCTTTTCTGCAGGATAGGAATTGCAACTTCCTTCTTGTTCTTCTTGATGGTAGGGGCAGGAATCTCCTCTCTTGTTATTGCCTACTTGCCCCTCTTGACAGCCAGAACAAGAATCTCTTCACTGCAACTGCCTTCTTGCTCTTCTCGGCACCTGGGGCAAGAATATTTTCACTAGCTGTTAACTTCTTGCTCTTCTTAGTAACTAGAGTGGGAACCTCCTTACTTGCAACTACTTTTGTGCTCTTCTTGGGAACTAGAACACGAGGAATTGTCCCCCAGAATAACACTGGAGTACAATCTACTAAGTAGCGAGATAGTCCAGCTTTCGTATCAGCTTCCGCTTCGGTAAGATATCTCCTTTTAAGAGGCACACCTAAAAAGACATAGAGTAATGCAACAAATTAAATATGCAATATATATAAGCATAATGAACAAGAAGAAAGAGAAAATTATACCAGATGACATAGTTTTCTTAGCATAAGCTGAAGGGGGACAAGGTTCTTGGCATAAGCCGGAGGGAAACGAGGAGTAGGTTGAGCCACCATTGGCTCGTCACAAATGATTTTGTCTATAAGCTCCACTTCCTCACCATAGCCCCACCATCTCATGCAACTAAAGTCGAAGCGAAGAATATCTTGGTGGGCACACTCATCATCTATCCACAAGACTCGCTATGGAATAGTGGGCACTCTTTCAAAGTCAAAAAGAGCTTCTCACTCATATCCAATACAAAAGAAGACAACCAGTGGGCCTTAAGTTGTAAGACCATAGTTTGGAGGCAACCTTCTACTAATTTTGCCCTCATTGCAACTGTACTGTCATATTCACTTTATGTGTTGGGCTTGGTATAAAGACATTGTAATCTCAGAACATGGCTGTAAAGCGATATGACAAGGATACCACCAAGCTGGGTCCATTCCAATTTCTTGATCCTCCCACTTTATATATAGACTATGCTTCCCGGCATGTCTTGGTCATACCCAAATTACATTGCAAATCATTGAGGAAAATATGTTTCTACACAAAATTTGGAACCCTCCCAAAGAGGCAACAAACACGACTGGAAGGAAAGGATAAACTCTTCAACCTTTTTGAAGGTCTCATCTTTGTCATCTATCTCAAATCCTTGAGGGTTGTTAACAAGAGCCAATAAAAACATCTTGTGAAAATTTATACAACATTAGTAGTCGATGAGTCACTTGGTTGAAACTCAGTTTGGCAATGGGTCGATCCTTGAATTTTCCCAGCAGAATGCCTTTATTCAGTACTTGTGTCAGTGATTCAACCCCATGAAGCCAAGGAAAATACAACCCTAACCAATCAATGAAGAAATGAGCCATAACATATGTACTACAATTTACTGAGCCAGTGGGATGCATCACCATCTCGCTAAGTCCCCAATAGATGTCACATAATACTTGGGGAGCAAAAGATATCTTCTTGCCCTATGCAAGCTGGCAAGTTAGGATTATACAAAAAAGATTAATGTTGTTGCCACTAGTAGATGAAGGACAAATTACACAGGAGAGCCATAGTATCAAGAAAAGAGTCAACTCCTCCTTAGGATTGATATTCCTTAAAAAGGACTCCTCAACCCATAAGCTCTATTAAGCCTAGTCTCTAGATGATGGCATCTCATTTTTCTGAGCATTCAGGTTAGAAATCCGTCCGAACAATTGCGCCTAGCTGACCCATGGAAGCCTTGATCTCGATGGCCTTAACTTGCCCATGATATCCAAGATGTGGAAACCTAGACTACCCTTCTGAAAGGAATCATTGGGCGAAAGGTGCAAGTCAAAAGGGTCTTCGATCACAGGCAGCCCACAAAGAACACTCAAATCCCATAAGGTGATGCTCGTTTCACCACAAGGAAAGTGAAAAGAGTTGGTGACTGGAGACCAAAAATGTAGAAAACCATATATTGCCTCCATATGGTTGTGGACTTGACCACATGAACAGAGACTAACATCATAAATCCCAACTGATTGGAGAAGTTCTTTATGTTAGGTTGCGACATGCTTTGCTCAAGGATGAAGGAAGTCGTTATTTGATAAGCAACCTCAAAATCTCCCTCTTATACCATCACGAGTGAACTAGTATTTGGGAAGCAACTTGCTCTTTTGGCGAGGGGTCTCCACACAATACATATGTGGGTCTTTTATATCTCAAAAAAAAAGATAAAAAGTAGCCGTTGAATAATCCCCGCTCATCATAATAGGTAAAAGCCCTTGCCAACAAAAATCCACTAGCTATGCCTTCCTTCCAAATAAATGAAGGATTGGAACGAAGGAAGAATAGGTGACCTTGATTTTTCTTGTCTACCATAGAGAAATGGCGAATGGAAGAATGCCCCAAGTCACTTGCATCAAAACTAGGGAGTTTTTGCCTTCAAAACTCCACATTGTTCCAAATGAAGAAACACTTGTCTGCATTCTTGACCTTCTAGAATGATATTTCATTTTTAAGTCATGGATCATAGTCCTTTGGTGTCTTCTTTTGCCAACAACGTAATGGGCGAGGTACGAATATAGGAAGCTCACCCTCCTCTGGGTTGCCTCTAATTGTAGCTACATCTTGTTCACAGGCAGTGCTAGTAAAAGGAGGATTAATATCATTAGGAGGCATGGATCTCTCATCTCTGGTTGGGGAATCACTGAAATCTAAACAATCAAGAGACATGGCAGATGGTGAAGCGGCCACTCTATTGTTGAAATCCATGACTGTCAAAGAAACCACAAAATAAGTTAATAAAGTGATTCAAGAGAAACAAGTTAATAAGCATTCTGCAGAATGAAAGAAAGCATGCCTTCCACAGGAGATCAAAATAAGAGTGATGAATCCAACTCAATTATGAATTTTTGGGAATTTTTCAACATAAATGTGATTTTTGGAATTTTTCCAACTCAATTATGAATTTTTGGGAATTTTAATTATGGATTTTTGGGGGGTGTTTTTAGCAAAAATCAGAATTTTTAGGCCTCCCACATATATATAGGAAAATGATCCAATGTAGCCTACATTGAAATATTCAGTGTAGGCAGCCTTTTCACCATGCGATGTGGTAGGTGTCATCTAGGCCCTTCATGGGTGCTATGAGTGAGGGAGGGAAGGAGAGTTGGCTTTTGGACTCTTTGTCTCCCAGAAATCCAAAATACATAGTACGAAGGGGGCTGTGACGTGACAGCCGGCTGTCTTCCTCACTCGCACCTCTGAAAAAAGTCTTCCCACCCTGAAATCTTATATTAAAAGATGTGTACTTAATTAATAAATTTTATAATAAAAATTTATATTTTTATTGAATGGACAGCATTATTTTTCAAGGCATAAAATAATTAAACATCAGCAATCAAATTAATAAACTTTATGCTTAATTTTTCTTAGTCTAAATTTCATTAATTTATTTTTAATGTAAATTTCATTAATTTCATTAAAATCTATTTTTAGTGTACATTTCATTAATTGAAACTTATATTAAATTTTTTTTAGTCCAAATGTCAATAATTTATTTTTAGTGTAAATCTCATTAATTTTAACTTAATATTAGATTTTAACTTTAGATCCGGATTAAAAATTTTAAATCCAATGCTAGAACATCTAACCTCTCGTTATTTTAATCCATGTCCCAAAATTATGCCCCATGTTCGAAAACCAAGATTCCATGCCCCACTATAAACTCTATGTCCCAAACTCAATAAAACAAACCATAATCCATGTCCCAAACTATGCCCCATGTTCAAAAACCCATATTCCATGTCCCACTGTGAACTCTATGTCCCAAACATAGTAAAACCCTTCTATAATATATGTACTAAACAAAGGCCTTCTATGTCCGAAAACCTAGATTCCATATCTCACTGTCAACTCTAGGTCTGAAATGCCTTAAAACCCTAACGTAAATAGGGAAATCGAAGCCAATTTTTCATTTCAGACACAATAACTTCACCTCTCCTCCCAATTTCCCAAGTCCCAAATCTTAGCCACTTTCTCATCTTTATTGCAGACTTTCTATGTCTTCCCGCAACATTTAAACATTCCCCTATCGCACCTCCTATCTTCTCCATTTTTCCTATTTGCACCATATTTTTGGCCTGATGATTTCCTAAATTCATTCCTTCTTCATCCCAATCCAAAATCATGGCTAAAATGGTTGAATCATGCATGGTAGCAGCATCAGCATCTATAGAATCTTTCAAAGAAGAAGGGCAAGAGAGGAAGAAGAAGTGGAAGCATCTCCATCACAACGGAGAAGGCTGGATGAGTATTCTTTGCTAGAGGTATTTTTCCTGAACAATCATGAATCCTACAATAGATTTGTGAATGTTCATGAAAAAAAGAAAGTAGTGAATGGAAGGTGTCTTGATTTTGACCAACTCGATGAAAATGACTTGGATTTGGACATTTGTAGATGGATTAAAATCCAAGGGTGGACTAAGTTTATGAGTTGCAGGGAGAAATGCTACACAAGGATGGTTAAAATATTATTCTGCAACTATGATTCAAAGATGAAGAAATCATGGATATGAGATAGAGTAATAGATTTGTCTTCTGAGAACATAAGGGAGTGTCTAAATCTCCCTATAATTGAAAGAGAGGAAAAGGATTGGCCTACCAGAAGAAAATAATTATTTTCAGAGGTTGACAAAGAAGTAAAGATGCTACATCCCAACTATTTAGACAAGAATATGAGAATGGCCCACATTTTGCTCATCAACAGCATCCTTTCAAAATAAGAGGTGGGGATAACATTTTTGAGAAAGATTGAAGAATGTTGTGGGCAGTGAAGAATGGGAAGAAAATAAACTTGGTAAAGACAATCTCAGTGTGTCAAAAGCTGGATACTTTGACCTATTTGGTTGAGTCCATCAAACGGCAATCAAAGCCTATTCAATCCTCTTCTCCATCATTACCTTTCCATGATCTCAGATGTTCTTCACCCTGGAGATCCCTTCAGCCCCATCATTCTGATCAATCAAGTCAATCTCCATCTCATCGTGGTGATCAGTCCCATCATTCTCCATCTCACCATTCCTCACCCTCTTTTCATGTTCATGAGCATAGACCTACTTCACCCATCAGATCTACTCATCCCATGAGTACTCCCTCCTCTTCAAGTGTTGAAATTCTTCTATCTCCACAGTGCTCTTCTCAACTTACACCCCACACCTTTTCACTTGCAATTTCTCTAATTGTTGCAGTTCTTCCATCTCCAATTTCCCCTCCTCAGCCTAAACCCACTCCATCTGCACGTTCTGACTCAGAGTTCTCTCTCTCTCTCTCTGTAAGTCAACGATGCCACTTGCAAACATTTTAACATGGGTGAAGGCAACTCTAAATAAATCTTATCTCTACTCTCTATAGGAAACTACCTCTCCTCCATCACAATCGCCCCCTACAACTACTCCACAAGAAATTGCTTCTTCTCAACAGACAACACTTCCTCCTCCTCCACAAAAACCTCTAATGCATTTTGCTCTAAAAATTCCAAAAGTCTCTAAGGTTTCTATAGAGGAACAGAAGTCATACATTTCCCCTACTATAATATTACCCAAGCCAACATATAAAATTTAGCATCCCAAACTTCCCAAATCGACACGTTCAAGAGGTGGGAGTCTAAGGAAAAGAATAAAAATGACTCTGCAAGAAGTTGAATAAAGGTAGTTGATAAATCAATTGGTTGCCCAACTTCTTCAATCCCAAAAAAGGGCAATCACTCTTCATGATATTCCTTTCCCAGATTTTGAAGATCAAGATTTCCTCAACTGAGTCATAATAATGAAAGGTCCAACCAGGAACTTCAAGCCCAAACCACTCCTAGATGGTGATGCAGTCATAGATAAAATACTTCATGATTACATCCAGCCCACTTCATCCAACCCACTGCCTCCACTCTCACAAAATCCTTCACTTTGAGTGGATTCAGGATCATTGGATGATAGGGTTAGATTTCTTGCTATAACTAACACATCTAATCCTAACTTCATTTATCTTCCAGAAGATGTGTATCTCATTAGTAAGAGTAAGCACTTTGATACATTTGGGCTTGGGATAGGGTCTTCATTTCCAGAGTTTGGATTTCCCCTATATAGAGCAAAATTGAGGATTGTTTCTTGTCCTGAACAGGGAAATCCAAATTTTTCTGGATCCACATCTCACTCCCAAACAGAGGTTGCTACTGCCTCCATTTTCACCCCTTAGCTTTCTCCATCAAAGTCTCCTTCTCTTAGAACCAAAGCTCCAAGTTCTAAGCCCAGACCTCCTCTCAAATAGAAAATGGCAGTTTCTAGAACTTCAACTACCAAACTCCCTTCATCCACCCCTCAGCTTCCTCCATCTAAACCATCTACTACCAAACTCGCTTCTTTCACCCCTCAATTTCCTCTATCCGCACATTCTACTACCAAACTCAAACCATTACCTTTTCAAACTAGACCACCTTCGTACAAACTACTTCCTCCTCCCATCTACTTAGACCAAGAGGAGTATGCTCGCAAACTTAAAGCAAATAACATAGTTCTTTAAGTTGAGCATCTCCCCTCCTACCCTGAGATGCTCACACCTGAATACAAAGCTCTTCTCAGGGTAATCCCTCCTCTTGTGCCCTCATTAGCATTATTAGTTGCATTGACACAAGCTCAAGTGATTCTCACAACAATGGTTATAGTAGAAACAGGTCCTCAAGTATCTTTCAAAAGATCAAAGATGACTGGATCCAACAAAGAGGAGCCCAAATCCAAGAAATAAATTTCTTTTTGCCACGAAGATGTTATCTATAACTTTGATATGTACTCATTTTTTCTTATACTTACACTGTAAATTAGAGATGTGATAGGTATTCATTGATATATAATACTTATACTGCAATCTGTAACTTTAATATGTACTCATTTTTTCTTATACTTGCACTGTAAATTGGAAATTTGATAGGTATTCATTGATATGTAATACTTATACTACAATCTATAAATATGATATATACTCATTTGTATGTAATACTTACACTGTGTACAGAATGGTTATTATCTTATGGAAGTCAGTTAGCTACTTGTCTCATTTTATTTTTGCAAGTGAACTAGTGTAGGGGATTATCTTTCCAAACTTTTGATTTTGTTGGATGTGGGACATGGGACTTGGATGGGACATGGACTTGGGACATGAAGGGTGGGACTTGGGACATGGAGAGTGAGTCATGGGTCATGGGACATGGAGAGTGGGTCATGGGTTGTGGGACATGGACATAGAACTTGGGGCATAAAGAGTGGGACATGGATATTGGGAACTGTTCATCCATGTCTAGCTTCATAATCCTGAACATAAAATATGAATCCGAACATGGATGAACAGTTCCCAAACATGGTGTATTGCAATATGGCACTTGGAATCGTTCATCCATGTCTGGCTTCATAATCCTGGACATGGAATATGATTTCGGACATGGATGAATGGTTCCCGAACATGGTGTTATATCAGGTCATGGGATGAACGGTTCCAAGTGCCCAAGTCCCACTATACATGTCCCACGCCCATATATCACTGTCCATGTCCCATGTCACACTGTCTATGCCCACATCCCAAACTCTATGTCTCAAGTCCCATGCTCAAGTCCCATGTCCCACTATCCATATCCCATGTCCCACTACCAATGCCCATGTCCTAAACTCTATGTCCCAAGTCCCATGCCCACGTCCTATATCCCACTATCCATGTCCTATGTGTCCCATATACCACTATCCATGTCCTATGTCCCACTATCTATGCCTATGTCCCAAGTCTCATGCCCACTATCCATATCCCATGTCCCACTATCCATATCCCAAGTCCCACTGTTCCATTTCCCATGTCCCACTGTCCATGTCCCTAGTCCCACTCTCCCATTTCCCATGTCAATGCCCACATCCCATGTCCCATGTTTATAACAAGCACTCTTATATTATAATAGGTATGGGATGAATGTCCACAGTTGAATCATATGTTCATGGACCATCCAAGTATTTATATACAGTCTTACAAACATACAAGTGTTTGTCGCATGCTTCTTGCAGAAGTAAAAAAAATCAACAAATACACCAAAATGACTACCAAAACTATATAGTGTATTTTTACACACCCTTCACTAACTCGAAGGCGAGTTAGAGTCTTCATGATTGTCACAACACTTTGAAGCTTGGAAAAGTTTACCGAAGGGTTTGCAACCTCCACTCGCCACAAGGTTTTACGTAGTAGGTCAAAGTCAGGCATTAGTCTGGAGTAGGTCCCAGGAAGGTCTCAAATTCTCTCTTATTGTCCTTCGAGTTCTCTTCCCAGCTTTACCTGATTTTAGTTGAGGACAACATAAGTTCGTGCCAAACCTAACATCATCTCTCGCTGTCATTCCTGCATCTCCATAAGTCACATTTTCAACTGGGATACCTCCCACTCCAGACCACCAATTTCTAGTCTAGCCTGATCCTCTGGTATTGTGAAGAATGCATCCCAAGATCCGTTATGTGGAGAGCTGGACATCTTTTTAGTAAATGGGTTTCTAGTGTTGAGGAAGATGAGGTCTGAGATGCTTCAGATGTCATTTGGTATATGTTGATTCAAGTGAATATCATTGCACAGTAATTAATATTTATACGATATTAATCTCACGACACCCAACCGATGCTCCTATGCAACTTGAAGCATCATAAACTATGATTGAATATTCATGTGGTTGTAGGCATTTAAACTTAAATGATTGTACATGGACATCATCGGAGAATTAAAGAAAACACAACGGATATACAAAATGCATAAATATTCTAGTAAGATAAACTATAATATATTAATATATCAATTTATTCAAAATATCTATTACAGATCAGAATTAAAACCAAGAGCATGATGGAGAAAACTAGTATCTAACCATGGGTATGTCATCTCCAACTCCTAAAGGAGCTGAGTTATTTCACTTTGATTAGAACTGGAAAAGTGGTTGAGTGCATGGTTTTAGATATGCTCCGCCATTCTTGTAACATTTTCAATCTTGGCCTGCATCCATTAATGTTCGCCGTTTACCTCAGAAAAGTGCTCTGCCCATGAAAGAATCATGTCTTGCTCAATGAGTTGCAATTCTCGCAGAGAAGTCTACAGCATTTGTATCTCTCTATGCAGTTCTTCGATCCTATGGAAAGCCCTCTCCTCAGGAGCGGTATTCCATGACCCCCACCAAGCATTTGGCTTCCCGTTGTCCATTACTATCAATGGTTGGAATGAAAGAAGGCCTGAGAGGTTCCAGAGTTAGAGAAGAAAGGCTGGGACTACTAAAGGATGTTAACCTATTCCCAGATTAATGCATAAATTAAGTCCAGCCTCGGAAATCAGAATACACTCTTCTCCACCTTAACAAGGATGCATGCATCTCCTTATAAATAAAGAATATCGAGTTTTCCAACAAGCATCTGAAAAGTTACATTGAATGAAACTCCTGATTGGTATTGTATATGTGATATGGAGTACCTTGTTAAGTTAGATTATGTTGTATTCGGTTATTGAGTATCATGCCAATCAAGAAAAATTAACCATATACGGTTATATTTGCCTATATGTTATCAGTTAACATGCATGAATTTTTATTATTTTTCATTATTTTTTTGTGCCTTACAATACGAATAACTCATTAACGGAGTACATGAAAAATTGTAACTCTTAAGTGGGACATGGGCATGGGACATGGGCATGGGACATAGGCATGGGACTCGGGACATGGGCACGGAACTTGGAACATAACTACGGGACTGGGACATGGGTATGGAACTTGGGACATAGGTATGGGACTTGGGACTTGGGTCGAAAGACATGTGAAATGTTCAGCCATGTCCCAAATTAATATCACACTGTCCGAGATTGAAAATTCGTACTTGGATGAACCGTTCATCCATGTCCCGAATTAATATACCATGTCTGGGATTATAAATCCATACTTAGATAAACTGTTCATCCATGTCCTAAATTTATATATCATGTGTGGGATTATAAATCCATACTTAGATGAACCATTCATCTATGTCCCAAATTAATATACCATGTTTGGGATTATAAATCCATACTTGGATGAACCGTTCATGACAAATAGGGAGGTATGGGTAATGCCCCGAATCGAACCTCCATATCTGGGACAGAAACCTTTAAAAGAGAAGACAACAGGTTGAACAAAGAGGTGCAATGGCCTTCTAATCAAGTTCTAAATCACAACAACACAACAAAGGCCTTCCACATGGTGTAATCATAGCAAATGTGTATAAATAACTGTCTAAAATTGCATTTCAAGGTAAAATATTACAGATAGCTCAAGTTGAAGACCAATGTCTCAAAATATTGTTTTACAGAGAAGTACTTCAATGTCTACATAAGTTACGCTATGGCAAATATAAGCACTATAAGTCTTAAAATTCACAGTCTTCTCTTACATGCCTTGACTTCTGTCTCCAACGCCCTGCAATTGGCCTCAAATCACAATAACTCCTCTCTAGTGTGTTACATTTCTTGAACTTTTGATTTTAGCTATTGGTTCTCTTCACGCATAGCATATAGCTGACTATTCAACCCCCTGATCTCATGCATTTGACCTCTTCTAAATTGATGTTGTCTATCAGACAAAGGGGGTTCCATCCATCGAAAGAAGGAATATTTGCTGAGACCATCCTTTAATGAGACAATTAAATAGTTGTCAATTACATCAGCATGTTTATATAAGACACTAAAGAGAAGTATAGAAGAGACTCATGAAATAACCTGTAAAACTGAGAAATCACCTCCCTAGGTTCTTATCCATATAAGAAGTCAAGATACATGCTTCATAACTGCATTTACAAGAAACTCTTGCAGAATATGGTGAACTCATATCCTCAAATGAAGAAGTCATAAGAAGTATTCTACGACAGTCAATGATGATCCCGTGAGTTTGTCATCAATATAACAGCCCAAATACATATATATAACTTTAATATAATAAAAGGTAATCAAAAAGTACTTTTCTAATGAAGATTACCACATTCTTGCATCAAGTTGTGGTGCCGTATAATCTTTGAATTTTCGATACTTCATGTTGTGGCACATTGTTGGTGTATGATCCTTTCGTTAGGTTTGTGGTCCACCTCCTTAATATTAATTTTTTGGGCATACTAAAGATCCTTCATACATGAAATACTACAAGGATATGTGTATATATTATCCCTGAAAACTCCTACTTTTGTATGAACAATTGGTCACTCTGCTTACATTGTCCCATTCAACTCTCCTAACTTTTTAGGATCACCACTTGAATATCTATGAACAACATATTGATCTACATGGCCATCTGACACACTTATCTTGGAAAAATAATACTGGCATTGCTCAACCTCCTTTTGGAATTCCAAAAAGATCTCCTTTATATACATTCTTGCCATGTCACAATCAATAATGTGTTGTATTTTTATAACTGGCATGCCATATGTTGTTTTACAATCAGCATCTATTTCTGCCCAATGCCTACCTTTAGCAGCCTATTCATATGCACAAGCAAATTCCAATAATTTCATGTTGTGATGTACATATTTATCAAATAATAAATTCATGCTCTCAAATCTCCCTATAGTTGTCATGCCAGCTAAAAAATGACATCTAACATAAGCTGGAACCCACACATTTCTGATACTATACAATTGCTATAGCGATGAGTGATCATGCAAGTCATAAGTATCAATCATATCAGCCCATGTTTTTTCAAATTCATCTGATTTCTCACTTTTATATATACAATAGGACCAAGTCTTTGGAAAAGTTGGATTGTTATAAATCACAATACCCAACTTTTTATTAAATTTTTTATTCAAGTGTCATATATAAAAAACATGAGGGAATACATCTCTTAAAGCCACTGAGATAGTAGCGTCTTGGTCAATCACTATTACTTTAGGAGCTACATCCCCCATTATATCAAGTCATGCTTTGAATAACCATTTAAAATCAGTTGTGCTCTCGCCAAAAAGTAGTCCCGCCCTAAGTAATATTGATTATTTATGATGGTTAACACCAACAAATAATCCAAATGGCATATCATATTTATTTGTCTTATATGTAGTGTTAAAACACACAACATCACCAAATGCCCCATAATCAATTTTAGTTGCACCATCAACTCAAAAAAAATGACATCAGATGTCCTTTCCAATCCACTTGTAGGTCGAAACTAAATTGAGGATCGGCTTTTAATTGACTCTGAAAGTATTATAACAAGACATCTGCTCCCCCCTGCTAAACTTGGATTAACGTCGCCTTTTATAAGCATTTCTAAGGTCTAACTGTGAAAACCCAAAATTCTCCAACCCACCTGCCTCACAAGCCATAAAGTTTAACGCCTTTATTACACTAACCCCAACTTGATTCAATCCTTCCGTGATATTTACTTGACAATCTAGCATATTCCTATGTGATCGTAAATAATGGGATTTATTTGGTGATTCTAGACTATGGCTATGTTCAGCTACAAATCTTGTAACAACCCACTTATCACAACCCCTACGTTTAGAAACCCCAAGCAATGTCATGCAATTACATCTGGTGAGACATCTCTCTTTATACTTTCGCTTATTCTTTTATATGGGGGTCACATTCGAAGCTTTATGTGGACGATTTAAGTCAGTTGGTGGGCAATCTACTTGCACAGGTTTGGCCTTCCTTAACCCCTTTTTAGAGCATTTAAAAACCCGACCACATACATCTCCATTGGCCAACTTTTTTGCATAACTCTTTCTAATGCTAAACCCACATAGTTTTGCATAACCATTGTAGAATTGGTAAGCATCTTCCTCATTATCAAATTGTTGGCCAATCTTTGGAGTTAGATTAATAGAAACTATGGGCAAAAATTCATGTATTCCGATTGATGAATTTTGCACATCACTGCCCCGTACATCCATATTATTGAATTCTATACTGCCTATTTCGACACTCCATCCATTTGGATCAAGGGAACCTATACCATCCCTGTCATTTATGTTCATAACATCTACATGTAAATCTATGGACCTAAAACAACCTGTGTCAAAATAGATAATAACACTGACCTTGAGTAAATGTGCTAATCACTATAAAACACGATATATAGTATAAAAATTTAGATAAACAGTCATTTAGTTTGTAAAGTTTAATTTATTTTACTAATCACAAATTCATCTGCAATTGAAAACTATAATAATATAATTAAAAGATAGGAATTAAATAAAAGAAGAATTGATTAATTTAAATAAATTAAATCCAGTAGAAATTTAATCAAACAGCTATGTGCGGTTCAAATATTTTTAATTGACAAAAGCTTGAAAAGCTATCTCACTTTAAGTAATAACAAAAAGCACATGGGATTGTCATGAACCTAATGCAACTTTTAGTAAAAACAACGACAACGATGAAAATGAATGAGTAGAACTAATATAACTTACTTCAAAAACTTCTCCTTTGCTAGAGTAGCAAGTTTGACAACTCCTTTGCAATTGTGTATGGGACTTGGAAGAATCGACCAATTTTCAAAGTCTGCTCTAGGTCAGGGAATTTGGGGGTAGCGGACCTGAAAAAATAATATGGGAGATGCAAGAGCTAGTGCAAATTGGAGGAGAGAGATTGATTTTCAGTTGGAAAAGAGCGAAAGCAGAGCAGAGTTGGAAAAGAGCGAAAGCAGAGCAGATAGGGCAGGAGAGGGCGGGAAGATGGCATGAAGTTGTGAGGGAGGGAGACTTGAAGTAATCCCTGTCACGAACCCTCTGTACTGCATTTTCCCTAATTACGCGGGTTTTACTGCATTTGGGACAAAGAGTTCACAATGGGACATGGAAGCTGGGTTTTCGGACATGCGGCATAATTTGAGACATAGATTATGAAATGTTTTAGTGCATTTCGAATATGGACATGAACTTCGGACATGTAATCTTGGTTTTCAGACATGGGGCATAATTTGGGACATGGATTAAAACAACGAGCAATTAGATGTTCCAGTGTTGGATTTTAAATTTTTAATCCAGATCTAATGTTAAATTTTAATACAAAGTTAAAATTAATAAAATTTACACTAAAAAAACTTTAATAAAATTAATGAGATTTACACTAAAAATAAATTATTGACTTTGGACTAAAAAAAATTAATATAAAGTTTCAATTAATGAAATGTACACTAAAAAAACTTTTAATGAAATTAGTAAAATTTACACTAAAAATAAATTAATAAAATTTAGACTAAAAAAATTAAGTATAAAGTTTATTAATTTGATTGCTGATATTCAATTATTTTATGCCTCAAAAAATAGTGAAGTCTGTTCAATAAAAATATAAATTTTTATTATAAAATTTATTAATTAAGTACACATCTTTTAATATAAAATTTCAGGGCCGGAAGACTTCTTTTAGATGTGTGAGTGAGGGAGACAAACGACAGTCACATTGCAGCCCCCTCCATACTGCGTATTTTAGATTTCTGGGAGATAGAGTCTAAAAGCCGACTCTCCCTCCCACCCTCACTTGCAGCGCCCACGAAGGGCCTCGATGATGCTCGCCGCATCGCATGGTGAAAAGGTCGCCTATATTTCAGTATAGACGGCTACACTAGATCATTTCTCATATATACATATATATATATATATACACATACATACATACATATACATATACATACATATATATGGGGGGAATACTTCATTA
The DNA here is from genome assembly GCA_036873735.1 of Pouteria campechiana. Classification (NCBI taxonomy): domain Eukaryota; kingdom Viridiplantae; phylum Streptophyta; class Magnoliopsida; order Ericales; family Sapotaceae; genus Pouteria; species Pouteria campechiana. Next base: position 2,475 of record JAYJMB010005065.1, on the reverse strand, counting down.
GAGTATTCTTTACTGAAGTGAATTGGTCCAACTTTTCATTTTGGGCCCCATTTTGATGACTTTATAAAATCTATTGTGATTATTATATTTAACATTACATATTTAATTAAGATATTAAAGATCATTTTAATCAAAATCTCGTGTGGGCCACTCCATTTTAAAAGGTATATAAAACATATGTAAAATTCAAAATTCACTTGGATCCATTCACTCAAGCATTGAAATATTATTAAATCCTATACAATAAATATTATAAATAGGATGAACAATTTAGAAGCTTTGTATATTCAATTAAAAGTATGTGGCCCATTTAAATGATCAAATAATTTTAATGGGTTGAAATTAATTCTTAAATTGATTTTAATTTTTTGATCGATGTAATCTTCTTTATTAAGATGATCTTTGAGGCCCTAGCTAAATAAATGATGATAAGATTAATGGTTGGATCAAATTTTACAAAATCATCAAGGTGGAGCCCAAATGGAAAGAGATTATTAAGTTTTCTAAGTGCTATAGATGAATCAATCACGAGAAATCTAATCGAGTCTCTAGATGCATTCACTTCAATACACTCCAGTGTTCAACGAGTATAAAGCTACATCAAATCTATCTTAAGAGGAGTTCGAGACACTATAAATTTATTAATTATTCTTTATATTTGAGCTTAATTCGTGTGCATCTCTACCTAGTAAGAGGAATTACATTATACATTTTCTTGTTTTGGGATATTTGGTCTTCTACAACAAGGAAGGGGATCCTTGCAGCAAAGTTATGCAAAGAGTTCTTTGTAAGTTTGATAAAACTAGGTGGTATAGAGTTCTTTGTAAGCTCGATAAAACCAAGTGGTATAGAGTTCTTAATAAGCTTGTTGGAAAACTATGCATAATTTAAGAGTTATTGGTGATCTCAAAAATCTAAGGGAGGTGTGATTTCACATGTGGAGTAGGTACCAAGGGGTTATGTGTTTATGTGCTTCCATTGCTATTCATTTTCTGTGCTTGCACATCCATTTAATCTTTCAATCTTACTTGATTTCATGCTTTACCATACCCCCTATTATGGAACCTATTATTAGCATTAAAACTTAGACTCAAAACCTAGAGGCAAGTAAACTAAAACAATAAATATATTTGTAAAGCGTTATGTTATGAAATGTATTATTATGAATTGATGATTTACAACAATTAAATTTCTTATTTAAGAATTTCATTCAAATTATGAAAAATCATGCCTTTATATATTTTACTATGAATGGATTTAATAAAATTGAGTATATTTTCATATTGTGAAAAATGAGGCAATAAAAGTATATGATAGCGTGCCTTGAGCATATTGCTTAGGTGTGTGACATGACGAATGCTTTTGTGTAGAGTTTGTTAGAAAAGTGGGGTAGTAAAACTAGGTTAGTACTAATATGATTACTGAGCCTAGGACTATGATTATTATTAAGAAAGCTCACTAAGTGAGCATAATTGCATAAAGCTAAGTAGTTGCCGCCAATGCATATTATAAAAGTACTCAACATTGAGTGAAATATACATAGCACACATACATATAAATGTACAATGGTATCATTGGATATATAAAGAGATGTTTATGAGTATTATTTTAAATCCTGCAGGATAAATTGAAAACGTGATGGTTGAATTTTTAGATAAAAGCATTTAAATTGAATTTTATTCAAAAGCTATTTCTTTTACTAAGCTTCAAGCTCATGTTTTATTTTTTAAATATTTTTGGAGAAAAGAAATGCTAATGTATTAGTAGAACAAAAAAGAATTCAATGGAGGATATATTTAACTAAGTTTTCTTCTCTATTCAATTTTGTTTTTGTTAGTCTTGACCTAAGATTATGGAGCCATAAATGGATAAACTCCGGATGACAACATACCTTTAAACAGAGCATTATACATCAAGTTTATGTCAAGGTATACTATCCCAAAACTAGGTTGTTATAATTTACTATTATTTATCTAGTCAAGAAATTAAAAATCACCTTAACGGAATATGTTGGTGATCCTCAATATTTAAAAATGTAATTTTAAAATCATGATAGGTGACTTATATTTAATAAAAAATGTAAAAATAAAAAGGTTTCACATTGCAAATACTCATATTTGCGAGCATATATACACACAAAATGTTCACACAAACTTTAAAGGTGAACCTTTTTATTTGGGTCCCAATATGATTTGATCAAATCCAATTAAATCATTCTATTTAAAATAGTTTATTTATGCAAGTATATAAAAAATAACTTGAAAACTAAAGCATGTAAACCAAAAAAATTAGGTTCATTTTAGAGTAGATGTAAACCCTTTAATATTCTCTACTTGTGTGTGGTCGACAAGGCTTTCTTTGGATTGAAATGATTTTTAGTGGCATTGTTAAATGAATAGTGTTAATAATGATGGATAGAATGGAATTTATCAACCTCATTACCTTGACAATTTATTTTTTTACATAAATTGAAAT
>JAYJMB010005063.1:0-12341 GCA_036873735.1 Pouteria campechiana | reverse complement strand
CCACCAATGGCCTTCTTTAGATTCATCTACTACTTCATTAACCTTGTCATTTTGTGTTGACCTTGAGTTAAGTTCCTACCTATGCTGCTCTTCTTCCCTAGGAGCCTCCAACTGAGCCTCTTGGATAATGATCCCTACAACTTGAATATGAACAGATCGTCACTTTGGCTCTTCCTCTACCGTAGGAGACTTTCCTTTATCGATTCATTTCTTTGGTGCCATGACTACATAATGTAACATTATGTGGCCCCATTTCAACACACACAGACACACGCACACACACACACACACATATATATATATATAACTAGTTCAACTTATCAATTTTGAATTTCACAATTCATTTGCTAAGCTAGCGTTCCCCCATAATTCCATAGGTTTATTAACTAATAATTGACATATCATTCATTCACTTATACCTAGTAGCCATTATAATCATAATTCTAGGACTTTCCTCTGATATCATAATTAGGTATCAGACAATTAATTTGGCTCTGATACCACTCTATAACACATTGCTTTCAGGGGGCTACTAACAACGATTTAAAAGAAAATTTGCACAATGTCTCCCCTTAATTCTTGGCTTCCATACCTATATAATCTCATCCACCAGATCCCACATAGATATAATTATTATTTAACACCATAAAAATACACCAATACATTATCCAGAAATGGAGGTCAAACTATGATGACAAATGGCAATACTAGCATGCATCCACACATTCCCATTATCATGATATGTCAATATACTTAAGTTAGTTATACATGCCCAACACATAAAGTTTGAAGTTTTAAATTTACAACTTATATATTACTTCACATATCAAAACAGAATTTCTACATCCAAATTTATCATGTTAGCATGCAGAGTACATCTTATCTTGATCTTGTGCCCCAACCTCATATTGGGCTCTGTCTTCGAACCTGTGAGCTAAAAATCATGAATAAAATGGGGTGAGTCTGGGCAAACTCAGTAAGTAGGTAAAACAAAAAATAGTAATAAACAAAATATGATTTATACATCATACTCAAATGCAGAGCATATGTAATTTCATGACAAATTACAATGTATAACAATGCAACATCATCTTGATGTTTAGAGTGCACAAACACTCTTAATCTAGGATCCAATATAGCCTTACTATCCACCCACTCTCGAGAGCAAGACTCATACACTGCCTTATCCTTAAGACATTCTCCTGTCATCATTATCATATTATGCCATGGCTAATTCCTTCTCAGTTAGAATATTAATAACAACGCCTTCCCTGATCAAAATGCAATTGGTCCCTCCCTGTATCCCAGGCTATGAAGCCTGCCAGGTCCATGCCAGCTCCACCACTATTTCCATGGCACCCCGTCCTCATTGCTCCATAGGATCACAAGTTCACCATAGGGAAATCAGGTATCTCCTATGCATCGATAATAAGGCATCAATACCTATGCCTCATATACCATTTCACTTATTATATCATTTCACTTATCATATCATTTCATTTATCATATTATTTCACAGGTATCACAATGTGTTATTTAGGCACACTTCGCCTTACCATTGATATCACATTTATGCCATTAAAGAACATTCTATCTACACCTTATTAGTGCCATATCATTTACATTTTTATGCTATCAAGGCATCATTATACTCCTGTCACTCTTTCAATGTCCCCTTTTTCCTTTCTAAGCCCTCAAAACATGATAACAAGTTTTCCCAAATAACATATTCATTGTATTGCATTTTGGCCCCAAAAATTAGAAAAATCCAAGTTCAATGACATGAAAGTAGCACCGCGGTACCAGAATCCTCTACCCACCCATCACATGCGTTCATTAATGTGGAGCCATGATCCTAGAATATGGATTCACGGTGCCAATTCTAGCTATCCACTTTTCCAAACCTATTTTCCTTCCCAATTTGATTTCTCATTTAGTTGTTTTCATGTCATTTCCTCAAAACTTTTTCATCATGATACATTCATAATTTCCATAACTCAGTCATGCTTATTATGATTCATGATTTTCATATATGTTATAACATGCATATAACAAATATAATAGGTTACACATAGATTGTGAAACCCCTTTCTTAAAACAATTAATCATTTACACGATAACACAAACCATGCCATGATGTCACAAACATCATACCATACATGGTGTCCATATAAAATTCATGGGATAAACTCTATCCTTTGTAATAGTATGAAATACACATTATATTTGAAATGAAGAGAACCTACTTACCTATATAGCAGTACTCACACTTTCTAACTTCACATTTCCCCAGTCCAATTTGCACTAGGATTTAGTGAACCCTGCAAACATATTATAAATTCCAATTATGATTTACATCTGTCTAGTTAGCTCCTATTCATTATTCAGTGTAGTTCATCAAAATTCTTCCCAAGAAATGTCTTAATCTCATAATCTCATTATACTTGCCATTGCTCAAACAAAGTAAGATATGACACCCTATTCAATTGTCAACTTAATACATCATTCCAACTGAGGTCAAATCACCTAAAGGCCCTTTACTTCTCATAAGGTCATCTTATCAAACACTTACTGTGCCATATATTAATCATTGTTTTCTAGCAAAGTGCAACAACTAGAAATTATTTCTATTAGCACACAATCATGTTTTCACTCAAATGATATAGGAATTAACCTTGCTAACTAAGCCATCATGCCCCAAACTCTATAATTTCTCTTTTTAACCCATTTCTTCATAACATAGTTTGTACAAGTGCAGAAAACGGCTATTCAACCCCTATACTACCATCTGCCTGATTTTCTCATGGCTAAACACTACTCCCACCTCAAAAGAATACATTATAGTCACTTCTACATGGAATTTTAAGAACAACCTATTCAAATCAAACCCTGGTTCCCTAGGGTTTGCAAAATAACACCCTACTTAATGTATAAATTATAAATTGGCTTAGGGAAAGTAGTTACCATGAAGATCTAATTCCAAATATGCAATCTCTACCACCCATGGCCACAAGAGGCTTACTTTTCAAAGTTTCTCTTTTTCTTTTGTTGCCCATATGGCAACATTTCCAATTGCTTAGGATGGCCACTATATGCATAGATGATTATTCCCCTATGAAAATCCATCAAATTGGGTGTCGAATTTGGATGACTGAAGGTTTAGACCGTGGGAGCGGAAAGAGAGCATTGAAAAATGGCAAGAGCTAGAGCTGATGAAGCATCTTATACCCACTTCAAACTAATGCTTCAGTAGTGCATAGTAAGTGGTGCACATGCAACCCCTCTACAACACTTTTTCATTGCATGTTTGCAATAATCTTTTCAATATACTATGATAATTACATTATGTTACATCTAGAGTCTACAATTTGAATAAACTCATATATTAAATTTTCCTAAAACCAACTAGTGAAGAAAATTCTCTTACTTCAAACTTCCATGGTTTCACTGTTACTACTCTAGGGTTTTAGAAATTTTAAATGGAGAAAGAAATTTAGATCGGAAGATGCAATTTTCATATAGTCCAAAATTTTATTTTCGAAAGATATGGGCTTTGTGTTACATACATTCCAATACTAATTCAGAAAAAATCTGAAATAATATCAAAAAGTCAAAAACTATGTCTAAACAACTTAAACATGAAATTAAGCAAAAATAGTGATTATAGAAGATCTGACAAGGATTTGAATTCGAATTTGAGATCTTAAACCATGCGATTTTCCAAACAGGCTTGACTTATGCCTTGGGACTATAATTATATTAAGAATCAATTTCATTCCATTTAGCATAAATTATTTTAAAACATACATGATATGAATGACTAGCATACACAAAAAGATATGACATTTAAACATGTAACTGAAAGCATCACATAATGACCATATGACATATAAATCATGCACAGAGATCTAATATACTAATAATGGTTCAAATTATAATTCCTCATAAAAGTATGGACATATAGTAATATAGTGTGCAGTGCAAGGGTCAATCCCATAGAGAACATTCAAACCAACTTAATTAATTTTAGTTACTGAACTAACCTAACCTTAAAAAGAATGTATTTATAACAAAAAAAACTTGGAATAATATTTGGTATCATTTCAGAATTTCAAAAGCTTAATAGAATAAAAATAAATTAATGGCTAAATATAGTGCAGAGGGATTAGCGAGATGAAAAAGTCTAGGGATCCAATTTCACCATTAGATGATACCCCTTTTGCCAATGGAATGTTGGATTTAATGCCTCACTTGGGTTCATTCTTTCAAAAGTAAGATTATTATCATTAGGTGTGCAGGTTTAAATCAAGTATTTTCACTCATTCCAATTACCTATGGTGTGTAGCATAATTGAGGTAAAAACTCATTAAGCTCAAGAACATAAGAACCAAAATAATATGGTTTAGCGTATAGTGTTTACTTTAACCATCTATTCTTCTCATTCAAGGGAGCTCATGGTTTAGCACATGGTATCTACCTTAACCATCTATTCTTCTCATTCAAGGGAGCTCATGGTTTAACATATGGTGTCTACCTTAACCACGCTTTGATAATTAATCTTACTTATAATATTAGTGATCAAGCAATATAATAAGTTAAATTATTACAAACAACATCATGAATGAAACAATATCATATAGCATTAATAACCAACAATCTATAATAAAAAGTATCAAAAGAGGTTACATCTTCACCCTAAAAAAATAGATTTAGTTCATAAGAGAAAATAAAACAACTCACTTAGAATCAACATCTTCTCTCCTTCTTCTTTCTTACTTGCAATCTCTTCTTCTTCTCCCTAAAAAAACTCCCAAAAATTGGCCTCCAAACCTTAGAGAAAACCCTCCAAATGAAAGTGAGAAGTTACTCCAAAAAATCCTAACTTTCTTGTTTAAAAATTCCCCACCTATGCAATGCAAAAAATCCACAAAATTATGGGCTCCTATTGGCGTCGCCAATGCCAAGTAGTTATCTACTAGAGATGGTTAGACTGTGTTGACCATAATTTTCTTGTATGAACTCAGAATTATATGATTATTTCTACATTAAATAGATAATTTCAAGGAATATAGCTTTTATGTTTATCACTTTGTTTGAGTCATCCATCTTCTATGATTCATGGGCCCTTAAAGTGAAGCCTTTTGTCATCCAAAATTTCTATTAGCAAAATTGAAGTCTGAGACACTTGTTGTGTTTTAACAATAACTTTCATGTTTCAAATCAAAATCTATGATTCTTGATTTGTTCGATAGATAATGTCAAGAGGTAAAACTTATATGTTGAACACTTGAGTTGAATCCACCTCGATGGGTACCAGGAATGGTGTCAAAGTGGTGCTTTGTTTTTTCATTCAGCTTCTTCAACTTGTAATCTTCATTTTTCAGCCACTTGTTTATTATCCAAATTCCATTTCTTTGCCTCTTTCTCCACCTTAATGTCTTCCATATTTTCTCCCATTTCTTACACTTAATTACCTATAAATAAACATACTAAATCAATATAGAATTTTTTACTTATCAAGTAATGACCAAATTAAGTGCAAAGTTATTGGAATCCACTACATTTACATCAAAACGGGATCCAAAGCATATGTGAATTTAGGTAATAAAACATGGTATATTATGAGCTCATCAACTAAGCTCCCTATCCCTTGTTATGTGCATTTAGCAACCACTAATGATTTATCATGAACTACTACTTATGGTTCTCAAGCACACCTACATTAAAAAGGTTATGCTATGTTCTTTGGTACCCATTTAGAAATGGGTCAAGGTGAGTTAGTGGTAGAATACTTTGGTATCCATAATTTCTTTAGTGCCATTGAACAAATATTTGGAGATTATATAGCATTTATTGCATTTGCAAAATTATTAGGAACCCAAATCAAGTTCTTTTTGTGCTTATATTTTGTTCTAGAATGATTATTCTATTTCCTTGATTATTGTCCACCTTTTCTCATTGGTTTCAATTTCAATAAGGTGGAGGTTAAGGTTTTTCTAAGGGTATTATTTTCAGCCTTGATCAAGTCAAGTTCACTAATGGTATATTGCTTATTCTTAAGCATATCATTTTCTTGTTTTAACTTGGATCATTCATTGGTAATTTTAAATAGCTCCTTTTTGATCTCCTTATGTTTGAATTTTAAAGACTTAGAATCATCATATAGATATTATAATATTTCTTAAACATTGGGAGTTTTAGATTCTAAAATTACCTCATTATCATGAATAGCCATGAGACTAATGATAGTGATTTGTTCTCCTTCAGCTTTACTTGAATTTTAAGGCATTAAGCTTTCTAATTTCTCCCTTACCATTACATGAATGTTAGCTTTGGTCCTTTGGACTTAATTAGTTACTTCATAAATCATTTGTAATGCATTCCAAATGTCTCAAACTTCACATAAATTTTGGCCTTGGCATCTTTTTCTACAATTTGTATGTCCTTTAGGGTGTATATATCTTTTCTATTGAGGACTACATTGCCATTTTCAATGATAAGCCACAATTGGTAATTTTTATCTATTATGAAATTATGCATTTTATTTTCCAAGACCTATAATTGGTACTATCAATTTATGGGGGTTTGAAAATGGATTGTCCCTCTACAGGCATGTTGTGGAACATATTAGCCATCTAGGGATCTCTTCACAAGTTAAAGTACTAGGTGATCAAGAATAACTAGTAAAGTCAACTTTGATATAAATTGTTGGTCTCGTTCAGCAGGTGGCTCAAGAGGAGGGGTGAATTAAGCTTTTAAAAATTATGACCAAATTAAAATCGAGTGCTAAGAATAAATGAAATAAGACACACAACACAAATGCAAAGGTATTTTTATAGTAGTTCGGCCTAACTTGGTACCTACTCTACTCTCTGAGTTAGCCTCTCTTGATGCACTCAAGTTCCACTAAAAATGATCAGTTTTCACTAGCCTACCAAAAAAATTACACCTATTTCCAAACTCACCAACAAACTTATACAACATTGGTTTCCAAACTTACCAATAAATTATACAAGATTAGTTTTTAAGCTCACCAACAAACTTATACAATATTGGTTTCCAAGCTCACCAATAAACTTATACAAACAACAAGTCTCTCTACTTGCTGAAGCAAACTAATAGAAAGAAAATTTGTACAGGTATATGCCTTTGCTTAGGCTGATTGTATAATGATTGAATGAAAAATCAATAAATCAATAACATAATTAAACTAATGATATAAGAACTCTATAATTAATGGTACCTTAGAAATTTGAGAACTCTTGGATGAATTTAGGATTATGAGTGATTAGTATGAAAGACAGTATGTTTATGTTCTATTGAATAACTTTGCTTGTGAAGAATTAAATTGAATGAATTATTGGATAAGGGATAGTGACTATCCCATTTGTTTAAATACATGTGGACTATGGCAAGTGATGTGTTAATGTTATGAATTGGAAGGATAAAAGGTTATATTTCAAATATTCATTTTGAAATTTGTTCATCTGACTATTTGTGGAATTGCAGTGTTATGGTGATATTAGAAAAGGGACAGAGTATCCACTGAAATGTTAGGGACTAACCTATATAATTATTCATCCAATAAAGTAAAGCAATAATATAAATTATAAAAACATACACAACCATACTCCCACAGCCCAAGATCTGAGTGAATCATGATGACACTCTACATCATTAAAATCATAGTTATTTATTATGATAAACTCTTTAATATGACATACCATTACATTCCATTATGCACTAATTGAAATCTTTTAACTACTATTATACAAATACAAATGAAACTAATTATACATCACTTGGAATCTTCAAATACAAATATACAATAATATATAAATAAAATTACAATTCCTTCTCATTATATGTGATTTATGATCATTTGAATATAAAGGTTCAACATTTAATCTTCATACATAAAGGGATTCCAATCCCAATGAAATAATACAACATTTGTTCACAACATACATTTGCATCTCAAATAAATTAATCTTCTATGTTGTATTACCATCGTGGTCTTCCATGGCATGGCTTGTCAACAAAAAAAATAAAACAACCGTGAGTCTAAACAGACTCAGTAAGAAGATTGTATATCACACAATAATCAATAATAGAGATTCCTTAGGTATCTCTAATCACATTCCGCACATATAAAAGCCAATTCATAAATAGAACCCATATATGAAAATATCGAACCATAATGTTTCCCAATACTATAACAAAAGAATATATTCTCCCAAATTTTGTTATCAAATTTATGCCTTTCAGGTATAACTATATTAAATTTCATTCAAAATAACATATAATCACATCTCAGCTTAGCTCATTCGAATCATGCATCTTGGTATTCTTAAAATTCGCAATCAATATAGCCAAAATTTGAGAAATCAAAGTCAAATTTATGATATTCACCATCCCTAACATAAAGAAACATCAAGTAAGCCAAGGGAGTGATCCATCCCTTTCACTCATGCATATATACTCATATTTTACATGTTAAATTCATGGAATGTCTAACATCCCCATTCATTCATACCAATCTACATACCATAACATAAGTCATGGGATAACAATTATCCCTATTCAATCAAATAAATACATAGATAGAGTCTACTTACCTTCATGACAAATCATCTCCATAATGTTTTCACTTCACTTGAGTTTCACATCAATATTCCATAGCTTTACACCCATCTCAATTTACCCTAAATACATTACATACATCATATATTTAATTTTCACTTGGTTTCTTATTGAAAAAGCTCATTGAACATATACATACATTGCTTAGCATACAAGAACATTGTGTCCACAAAGTGTACAGCAACCTACGAAGGTTATCTCAAATCAACTCACTTTAAAGCAGTTCAATTAACTAATTAGTCATTAAACCCATGATAATTATACCAAATCATGAATTTTTCCCAATTTTTACTATTCATGAAACCCTCACTCAGCATGAATTATGGTTTCTCATGGCTAAGCAATTTTCAAAACCTCATAATCAATAAATTACATGTTTTCCCCATGATTTAACATCCAAACCCATCAAATTTTACCCAATAATCACTGTTCACAACTCATATGAAATCTTAGCAATAAAAATCATGGTTTCTATAGCCAAATCATTCTGAATACCTCATTAAGCATGTATTAATCAAGTTTTCCATAATTTTGACATCTATTTCATCATTTTTCCTAAATTTCTAAAAATTTACAAAACCCTAGTTCAGCTAAATATCCAAATTCAGATGGGAAAAGCTAACATACCTTGGTATTCGGATGTATCTTTCTTCCTTGGGCAAAATCCAAGTTAAAAATCCAAGTAGCTCCATCCATTCAGAGAAAGTCAAATTTTCTTCCCATTTCTACAGTTCAAATAGTTCAAACTTGGGTTTAGGGAGAAGAGTAAAAGATTCTCCACCTAAACAAGGGAGGTTCCAAGCTGATCTAGCAAGAATCTTGAAAAAACATGGTCTTGGGCAAAAGGGGAGGAAGAAAAATGGAACAGGGGGAGGGACAAACTAAAAATGGCAAAAATGGATCGGTAACTTGACTTTATAGCAAAATGGGTGCATGGGCACCCAAATATCTGACCTTGGCAGTGAGTTGGGCACATAGGTGCCCATTTGGGCTCATGGGCAACCAAAAATCGGATAGCTTGACATCTCTTCAGTGTTTCGTGCATATCTTCCTCATACAACATCAGATTCTAATTCTTGATTACAAGTGAAACCTTTTTTTGAATTAGTACATAAATATGTCAAAATTTGATCACAAGTGACCTAAGTTGTAATGTTCAGTTTCCTTTCACTATGTATTAAGGTTTGCAACATAGACTAACTCCAAAATTATGGGATGTTTCATTTGCATCCCAAATTACTTTATAATCTCAATTAATCCTATGTCAATCATTCTGAAATGACCATTTTATAAGATTATTCTTGCCCCAAACTCAAGTAATTACTTATACTATTCTAATTGTAGAAATTTAAATTTGTATATGTTGACAGGTCAGGTAAAGAATCCTAACTAAGGATTGGGATGGATGTATGAGATTTGAAGATGGTTAGATATGGTAAGAGGAAATGGGGATTGGAATCCCTTAATGTAAATATAATTATATTGAGTCAAAGTATAATTATATCAAATTGTAAAGGATGTATGGCATGTCATAGTAAATTATTCATGATATTGTAGATAGATTTGCATCAATCTAGGGAAATATATTATCATCATGATCCAGTTCCTATCTTGGGCAGAGCTGTGAGTATGGGTGTGAGTGTGTAGGTATAATTGTTGTCAATTGATTATAGAAATGTAAATTTTATTTGATTTCATACATGTATATCAAGTATAACTGCATATATTTTAGGACAGACCCTACCAAATTTAGGCCGGATATTTCCCTCAGAATTAGGAAAATTATGAGAATATGGTAAGATTTCCCTTAAGAAAAAAGAAAATGGTAGCGTTCCACATAGGCCTTAGTGTGGCATGATCAAAATGCATAGGGTGGGGGTGCAGGGCATCATAGATGGTATCAGAGCTGAGCGGGTATCTGATAGGATATGCCCAAGTTATGATGGTAATAGTTATTAGATGGAACTAAGAAGTAGCATGCTAAGAGTGTATAAAAATATTTGTATTAGAATAATATGAAAGCATGAGAAAAGCGATAGAGGGCGTGGAAATGGTGTTTGTGATAATACCAATGTGAAAAGAAAATGTTGGTACTGTGAGAGCACAATGTTGACTTAGGGTGGTGTACATCTGTTATAATCAGAGCAGCGTAGTGAAGCATGGTGGTGCTAGATGTGCACCTTACTTTTATGTTTGTTTTATAGTGAATGTGAAATTTAAATTGAAAACATGAAACTATGGAGTTTCATGAATAGTTGTGAAACTGATTTCAATTCCATATATTTGATTGTATTATAATGAAATCATTGGATTCCTACAATTGATAAAGTTATGTGTACCCTTGTGGTCTATTCTCTTGATTTGACTAGTCATAATTTGTTTATTGGAATGATTAGCAGTGAATTGAATTGTGATGGACTTATGGGATTCCTTAAGATAATATGATTGTGTGAGCCCAAGTTGATTGGGTAATTTATTTAACTAGACATGACATGTGGTGGCATGAGTCTAGTAACTAATATTTGATGAATCTTATGATTTTGATTGATTGTAATACCGGGATGACATTGATGTGATTGATACACTGGGATGACGTTGTGTATGCTATGTATTGATTTGACTTATTATCTTTGACTATTTGGTTAATTAAAGTATTTGTTGATATGACATTGCCTTACCATGATTGATTGTTGAACAAGATAATATGTTCATCTATTGTTGAATGACTTTTCTTATGAACATGTTGATTAAATGAATTGGCATGTTTGCCATGATTATGTTAATGGATAATGAATGTTATCATGATTTATTTGAGTTGTGTTAACTAATAATGAGATTGATGAAATTATGTATTCCCCCATATGTTTGACATTGTATCTGCCTATGAGCTTGAACTATTATGAATGATGCATTGTTGTGAATTATGATATATGTGAAATGTGATGCATGGATCGAAATAATATGTGATTGCATTATATGATTAAGTAAAGTGAGTTGCTGGTAAACTCATGAAAACCATTGTTGCAAGATAGTAAGTTGATGGTAAGCTCATGAAAACCACTATTGTATAAGTTTGCTGGTAAGCTTGGAAACCAGTGAGTTGATGATTAGTTCATGAAAACCATTGGTTGTTAATGAGTTGGTGGTTAGCTTGTGAGAACCATCAGTTATAATGAGGGGTTTTATGGGTAGCCAGCATGGTCAGGCGTTACTTAATGATTGGCCTGGATGGCCTAATTGGTATAGATGGTATTATGGGAGATTCTTTGTAAGGATGCCCAGCCCCGTGAAGGATAGATTGTGATGTTGCTGGGGTTCTTGATAAAGATGCACTGAGCCTAGAGTGTGTGGCACTGCGTATCATGAGCATTGCATAATAAGCCTTATTTTGATGTTGCTTTGGTTAATGCTCATGAATATGTGTATATAATGTGATGGACATGTTATGAGCACATGTATGTGCCATGTATGTGATATACTATGCATCATGTGTATGCACCCAGAGTTGCCTGGCTGCATGTATGTTCATTGAGTACAATTGTGTAAGGCCCTGGAAATTTCAAAAATGTAAATGTTCACTCTTGTAAAGTTTTAGAAACTTTTAGAGGGAGTTTATTATCAAAAAAATTATATAAATGGATAAAATATCTATATTAATGTGAGAAGGATGAGGATATATGTTAATTAATAATTAATAG
>JAYJMB010005062.1:0-12341 GCA_036873735.1 Pouteria campechiana | reverse complement strand
AAAACCTGAGCCATCGAGAAGTCTTTGGCCAACCATCAAGTTTTTGGCATCATCGCCAGGGACTGATTGTGAACCATTTATTTCTGGCTCATCAATGTCTCAAGGAGAAAAGAAACATTAATTGTCATAACTTGTTTTTATGTCAAAGGAATCAAAGATTAAATATTCAAAATTTATAGGGAGAGTTTGCTATTAGATCATTAGCATATTTCTTAAATATCATCAAGTTTTGTCATCATAAAAAAGGGTGATATTGTTAGATATAGGTGTATGATTTTGATGACAACAAAACTTGTCTAACAGTTGATTTATGCTAACGATGCTTTTAGCCAAATGAAGCTTGAAATGTAGGCAGATATGCTTGGAGTGTATGTACATTATTGGGATGTAATTTGTGCAAGCATATTACACAATTTGTCTACTTGATATAAGCTTAAATGTTTATAGATGATTTAGAAAAAGGAGAAACTATTATCATCCATATTGCATTATCTTGGTTTATCATATTGTAAAGTCTTGGATCACACAATTGTCATTAAATAAGTTATTCAAAGAATATATTCTTATTACATACTTGTGCAAATCACATGTGAATATTCATATTGAAAAATAAATAAAAAATATCAAAGTTTTACAAAGTGGCAAAATGTAAAAAATGTCAAGTGTAGGACCGAACCCCCTTACCCCAGCCAGCCACCTACGCTTATCGCATGGCCAGCAACCGCAATCATAGCCTCTAGAAAAACCACCTATTGTGTTTCAAGAAGGAGTGAAGTCCGTAGACAACCGTGGTCAATACTGCAGCCGCTTGCACCTACCACCTGCAACCGTAATTGAAGACCAGAAGTGCCATGTCATACCGCTTACCACATATGTCTTAGAGTCTAAAGCACACTTCAGACCATCAGAAGCAGCAAAGGAAGAAACCGCTTGGCAAGACCCATGCCACCTATGCATACTGCTTGGAGTGTAATTGATACAGCAGCCATCTTTAGTACCACCTACGATTGTCAGCAACATGGGTTTAGGAGTTTTTGCCAGAGTTCTGACTGCAGCCGGTTCACCATACCGCCTGCCATATCAACTGAGGTGTAGCCGAATACCGTAGCCTCCTATGGTACCACCTTCCGATCCCAATAGTAGAATGTTGCAAAGCCACATCGCCATAGAAAATCAGCTCCAATGATCAAGATTTTAAGAGATCTATTTAAGGAGTGATAAGTGAATTTCATTAAATTACATTATATATGTTCAAGCTTAGTTATTTGTAAATCCTTATTACTTTTATATATATTTATATTTATTTGTTAAATTTTTTAGGTGTTGGAAGATTGGAAGAGAAGAGAAAATGAAAGGAAAAGATAAAGCTTAAGATTAGAAAAGAAGAAAACTAGCAAAGGAGCAACAAAACATAGCATACAAGGGAAAATCCACTTAGCACCCCCGGCGCTAGAAATTTACACACTATAAAGCGAAGACAGATTGATGGCACCACCGGTACTTCTTATTTTTAGCACATTTTCAACTAGCATGGTCTGGGGGGTTTTAAGGCAATGAGATAGGGTTTTCTAAGGATCTTTCCACATTTATTCTAGGGTTCTTGCTGAGAGTTCTGAGGGGTGGAGCTTTGAAGTTTCTTATGGAGAAGAAGGAAGATTTCAAGTAAGCAAGAGGAAGGAAAGAGAATGTTCTACATTGTGATGATCCTATTTAAGGGAGTTATTTTGATTTGTATTATGAACTAAATCTCTCTTTCTAGGGTGAAGATGTAACCCTATTTGATACTCTTGGTTATGTGCATTATTGGTTATTAATGACTAGATGAGTTGGTTTCATTCATTATGTTGTTCACAATTATTTGATTTATTTTATTATTTGATCACCAATATTATGAGTTAGATTGATTATCCAAGCATGGTTAAGTTAGATGCCATATGCTAAACCATGACCTCCCTTGAATGAAAAGGGTAGACACCATATGCTAAACCATCTTATTTTGGTTTATTATGTTCTTGTGCTTAATGGATTTTCATCTCCATTCTGCTATACACCATAGGTAATTGGAACGAGCGAAAACACTTAATTTGAACCTGCACACCTAATGATAATGATCATACATTTGAAAGGACAAACCCAAGCGAAGCATTGAATCCAACATTCCACTATTAAAGGGTGTCATTTAGTAGCAAAATCGGATCCCTAGACCCTTGCATCTTGCTAGTCTGCCTACATTATTATTAGTCATGGATTTTTACCATTTCATTCACTTTCTGTGATTCCATTCAACATTACCCAATATTAATTTAGCTTTAAATAGATTCTTTTTAAAGATAGTGTAGTTCAGTAACTAAAACTAATTAAGTCAGTTTGGTCATTCTCTACCCTTATTGCCCACTATACTGCTATACGTTCGTGCACTTACAAGGAATTATAATTATAACCATCAAGTTTTTGGCATTGTTGCCAGGGAATAGTTCCAAATTCATTTGATTAAGTTATCATTCTTTTTGTTTTTGTATCTAATTGTATATAAGATTCTTTTTAATTGTTACTTTCTTTCTTTTGTAGTACATTGAATGAATGGAAGGAGATCAATGAATCCAACTCTATTTCCATTAAATAATTGTAGTAACAAAGTAGAAAATGAAACATAGAGTTTAAGTGAAGTGGGAGAAATTCACATGGCTTACAACATGGAGAATTGAGTGGGCCAACAAGCTCAAAAGCTAATGAAGTAGTTTTCATGTCCAACTATAGGGATTTCACCTTCATGCATTGTATTAGACAATGATGCTAGGAATTATGAACTAAAGCATATACATTTTAACATGTTTCTATCTTTTCATGGTATAGCTTTAGAGGATCCACTAACATTTATGCGTGATTTATATACAACCATCAAGGCTTTTTCATTACAGGGGCTAATCGAAGACCAATTAAATTTGAGATGTTTTCCATACACTTAGAAAGATGCAATGAAGATATGGTTCATGACATTAGCTCCTAGCTCTTAACAACATGGGGAGTAGTTTACAATAAATTCATTAGTAAATTCTATTCCCATGCTAAAATTGCGGAGTTAAGATGTAAGATAGCTACTTTATTTCAATTGGATGGTGAAGCTTTCTATGAGGCATGGGAGAGATTTAAGGCAATTTTGATACAATACCCTCATCATAGATATCCACTTGAATTGGTTAATGATGAGTCAATTTTATACACATATATTACACATGTTTAAGCTTATTTATTTTCAAATCCTTGTATCTTTTAGATGAATTTAATGCTTATTTGTTTAATTTTATTAGCTTCCTTGAAGATGGAAAAAGAATGAAAAAGAAGAGAAAAAGAATTGTAGAAGAAGCAGCTACAAAGATGGAGCAAATGGAGCAAACAAAGCAAAGATGGACTGGACAGTAGGTCGGCATTGCTGGCACCAAAACTAGACCACCACCAACAGGTAGTGAGCCAGCGCCATTGACGCCAGAGGTAGTAGACATGTTGTGGAAGAATTCTGCAGTTGCGTATTTTTGCTGGCTTTTTAAGGAAAAACTTAGGGTTTTTGTAGGGTTCTTCTACTTTCATTTTTTAGAATTTTTCTCTGAGGTTTAGAGCCGTTGTTTGGGATATTACTCTTGGAGAAGAAGAAGGGATTGCAAGTAAGAAAGAAGAAAGTTAGAAGATGTTCTTCATTGTTTTCATCTTGTCTAAGGGAGTTGTTTTATTTTCTCCTATAAACTAAATTCCTTTTTCTAGGGTGAAGATATAACCCTTTTTGATACTCTTTATTATAGATTGTTGGATATTATTAATGTTAGATGATCTTATTTCATTCATGATATTGTTCACAATGATTTAATTTATTTATTGCTTGATCGCTAGTATTATGAGTTAGATTATTTATCAAAGCATAGTTAAGGTACACATCATATGCAAGACCATGAGCTCTCTTGAATGAGAAGGATAGATGATTAAGGTACACATCATATGCAAAACCATGAGCTCCTTGAATGAGAAGGATAGATGGTTAAGGTATACATCATATGCTAAACCATTCTATTTAGGTTCTTATGTTCTTGAACTTAATGGATTTTCACCTCAATTATACTAAACACCATAGGTAATTGGAAGAGTGAAGGCACTAGATTTGAACCCGTACATCTAACAGTAATGATCTTACATTTGAATGGAAGAACCCAAGTGAGGCATTAAATCCAAGATTACATTGGCAAATAGTTATCTTCTTGTGGTAAAATCGAAACCCTAGACTTCTTCATCTTATTAATCTCTCTACAATATCCTTAGTTATTTATTTACCTTTGAAATTATATCACAGCTTATTCTTAGTCTATTTAGTTTTATACTTAGTAACTAAGATTAATTAAGTTGGTTTGACATTCTCTATGGGTCGACCCTTACATTTGCACACTATATTGCTATACGTCCGTACACTTATGAGGTATTATAATTTGAATCATTAAGTTTTTGGCATCGTTGCCAGGGAATGGTTCCAAACTAATTTAATTAAGTTTAATTACATTCTTTATTTTTGCTTTTGTGTATAATTGTATATAAAATTATTTTTAATTATTTCCTTCTTTTTATTGTAGTATTATGCATGCAAAGAAAGAGATCTCTGAATCCTACTTTATTTTCATCAAATAATCATGCTAACAAAGTGGAAATTGAAACAGAGATTTCAAACAAAGAAGAAGTAAACATTGCTGACAATGTGGAAATCCAAGTGGATCAACCAATGCAATAAGTGCAATAGGCTCAACAAGCTCAACTATTAATGAAAGAGTTTGCACGTCCTATTATATGGATTTCACCTTCATGCATTGTGTTAGATGTGAATGCTAGAAATTATGACTTGAAACATATTCACTTTAACATGCTTCCATCTTTCCATGGATTAGCTTCAAAGGATTCATTGACCTTTAGTCATGATTTTTACCTCACCATCCAAACGTTTCCATTACAAGCGCTAAGAGAAGATTAGTTACATATGAGATGCTTCCCATACACTCTGAAAGATGCAGCCAAGATTTAGTTCATGATAGTAGCCCCTGGCTCATTGACTACATGGGGTGCAGTTTATAATAAATTCATTAGAAAATTTTACTCTCATGCAAAAACTATTGAATTAAGAAGAAAAATAGCCGATTTTGCTCAGATGGATAGTGAAGCTTTCCATGAAGCATGAGAAAGGTTCAAAGCAATTGTGATTCAATGCCCTCATCATAGATATCCACTTGAGTTGCTTAACCAATTTTTCTATGATGGACAGACACAACCATACCAAGCCAAGTTGATAATGCTGCAAGTGGAGCCATGGGAGAGAAAACTCTAGAAGTAACTTATGAACTTTATGAGATGCTGAGAGCAAATTCCCAATAGAAGAGTGTAAGAGGTAGATCTAGGGGACTTTATGAAGTAAATACTAATTTTGATCTATCCATTATAATGCTTAAGGCGTTAAAATAAGGAAGTGTTGTAAAATATTACTAAGGACATGATAAATATAGACTAATTTGAAGATTTTAAAGTTATTGAGCTTGGTACTTAAGTGCATGAGAAGAAAATTTTGAAGATAAAGTGTAATTTAAGCATAGTGTGTGAGAAAATTAAGTGGAAATGCTCTAGGCGTCACTTGTACACACATTTTGACATATATGATGGATGATTTTGGAAACGTTATTAACACAAAATTTATATCTCTTGAGATTATATTTACAATGAATCTAAAATCATATAGATTGGATATCATACAAGGAAGTTGAGCTAAAATACTACAGCTGTCTCTAAAGTTGTAAATTGGATTGAAATAAAGGTGTCACTTTGAGGCCATATTACTCATATTTTGAGACAAAATTAGAAATTGTGATCAACAAAAAAGTTGTATAGCTTAAAATTATCTTGTAACAAATCAAGAATCATGTGAATCTGATATCGTACAAGGAAGTTATGATTGAAATAGCATGGGACCAAACCGGCGCCGACGGCACTAGTTGGCAACTATAAATATATGGCATGGGTTTTTTTCAACCCATCTCATTTTGTTTTTCTCCCATTACATTTTGTTTCTACCCTTTTCATGCCCTAACCCCATTTAGCCTTATTTCTTGCTTGTTTAGCTAGCAAATCATCTTACCTAGCTATTAAATCATATGAACTTTTGTTTAAACCCAACTTTTGGTGATTTAAACCCTAAAAAATGGAAGAAAAATCAAGTTTCCTTCAAATGGATGGTGCCAACTAGGGTTTTGGGCTTGGATTTATGTCCATGACAGAACATCATGCATGGATTTCTTGGTAAGTTGGTTTTTCCCTCCTTATTTTTGATTTTCTTAAGTTAGGGTTTTGCAAATTTGGGGATTTTGGAGAAAAATGATGGATCTAACGTATAAATTATGGGGAAAATGATGTATGCATACTTAATAATGGTTTAGAACATAATTGGACATGAGGATTGATGATTAGGCATAGCTATGGATTTGGGAAATTTTTAAATCATGAAAAAATTAGGAAAATGATAGATTTGGTTGAAATAAACATGTAAAAAATGATTAATATATGAATTATGATTTTTTAAGACTTCTTTGGGATGATTTGAGCCGATAAAATAGGTTTTGGAACTATGCCCTAATTGTGGTTAAGAAGGGGCTTTTGTATATAAGCTGTATAAGCTAAGAATTGATTGAATTGAAAGCTTAATCGAGTTTTCTATAATTTGATTTAAGTGATAATCATGTATATGTGAAGTAAATATTGTAAGAAATGAAGATTTAAATGATGTCCTGTAGAGAAAACCCTAAATTAAGTAATGTTAATTGCATGTTTAATGTATTACTTCCATGTGGGAAGTGGTAGTCTGGAATTGGCTATGATTGAGGCATTAATATTATGTATGAATACATGATTAGGAAGTATAATTTATTGCATCGATATGTTTAATTTTGTGACTGAATTGAATGGTAACCAATGTGATTTATATAGGACTATTACATGGAATAGAAAGCTTAAAAGTAGCAATGGAATTCAAGTACTATAAGATAATTCTTCATGTGAGGTAAGTAGATGCCCCTTCTTCTATTAATGAATGTATGAATGGGGATATGAAATATCTCATTTGGTTGACTCTAGGCATGTTTGTTTTGGATTGGGGAAAGTGGATATCCCATATTGGATTGTAGATTGACATTTGGTTGAATTGTTAGTTATTTAAAATTTTGAGATATTAAATATCCCTTAGATTGCAATGATTGACCTTGATACATGATGACATTATTTTTATGCATGAATGTCTAAACAAGAGAGATATATAATATTTCGGTATTATGATTAATGCTATGCATATGTGGTATTGAGAAGATTGTTGAATGAAATGGAATGAAAAGCTATGTACATTTTAGATATTATGATGTGTATGATAGAGTTGAATTATATGAAATATTTATTTGAAGAATATTGAGCATGAATTGATCTTAATTTGGATTTGAACATATTATGTCATTGAGTTGTTGATTATTATTTTTGTATTATACTTGCCTACTTACTGAGTTGCCCGAACTTATACCTTCTTATTTAAATTTTTAGTTGGCTGGGAAAGCAATGGAGCCAAGGAAGATAGTAATTATGTTAACATGATAGAATTGGGATTGGAATCCCATTTGTGTGTATAATTGTAATTAATAATTTCAATTTTTGTATAATGATAAATGAAGTATGCAAATGATGTGTATGGAATTGTAGTGACATGTCAAATTAGTATTGTTGATGAATTGCATGTTAAGTTAGCAAGTTTCTTGCCATCATGATTTAACCCCGATCTTGGGATGTGGGATAATAAGTGTATGTATTTTAGAAGTTAATTCATTATTTAATTTAGAATCAATGTATATTATGGTGCGTAGCATACTTGTATAGGTTTGGACAACCCCATTTTCAGGGGAGACTCTGTCTGATTTTCAGTAGAAAGTAGACCATTTAGAAAATGGGACCCAACCACCACACCCTAAAAGTGGGCAAATTTAGGTGAAATATAGTATAAAATAGGACATCGTGCCTCTGAAAGTGGGGCATGACAGAATGGCATCAAACCTAGGACTTATCTGTGTGATTAAGTCCCAGACACTAAGTATTGCTATTCTATGTGATGGAACTAAATTCTCATGATGGCAATAGGGTATTAGAGATAGGAAATGACATGCCATAGGAACGTATAAGAACATTGAGTTCTAGAATAATTTGATGGCATGAGTAAGGAAATAAAGGGTAGGTAAATGATGGTGGGTTGATATTATATGATGAATTGATATGACTATGTATGAAGGATATCGATATGGAATGAACATGAATGATAATTGTGAATTAATAATTGTGATTTGATATGATATTATATAATAGATATGATTTGAAATGAAAGTGACAGTGCTATGATATCACAATTGTAATTTCGAAATAGCATATACTTATTATATTCAAAATAGTGTAGGGAAGCATGAGGGTGTCTATATGTACACCATATCTGAATGTATAAATGTTATATTTACGACATATCTAGAATTAGAAATGATGAAACTATAAAGTTTCATGAATAAACATTGGAAACTAAATTCAGTTTGATTTGTTAATTGATTTACGATGAAACCCTTGGATTCTTTTGATTAAAATAATTGTATGAACCTTGTTGACTATTTGACTACTGATCGTACATGGCATGTTGTGAAGAATGATATGCTTATACATGATTGAATAACTTGCTTGTGAACATGTTGATTTGGATGGTCATGTGTGCCATGATTATATTATTTAACATGGAATTTCTATATGATTGAATTAAGTTGTTTTGATTATTAATCTAATTAATGTACTTATGTATTTTTTCCCCATCTGAAGGATGACATTGGATTGTGTTATGGGTTTAAGTTTTTTTAGTTGATACCATTGATAACATAATTGATTGATGGAAAATTTTATATACATGGGCTGTTGGAATTTATATTATTGATATTGTTTTGCATTTCATCAGAATTACAATTGAATTTTATGCTATAAATGTATTGTATAAGAAGAGATTGGGGGGATGCTTGGAAGTTTAGTAATGGTATAGTAGTATGATGGAAGTCCATATATGGAATTACATTGAGTTTGATTGAAACTTATAAGGCATGTTTGGATTATGATTGAGAATTAGATGCATGCTTAGTTTGGATTTGGGTATCGGTGTCATTTGTATAAATTGAGATTGCAATATTGTTAGAATATCATTTGTTGAAATTTGGATTAAATTTTATTAGAATATCATGTGTATGTATTTGGGTTTTGTTACCTATTTGAGAATCAAAGATTTGGGCTACTTGATTAATATATGCCTAGGCTTGGTTATTTAAGTGAGATTTGAATATGTGATTATGCGATTAGTAATTACACATTAGCTATTTCACCAAGGCTTGGCTTTAAATGCCCTTTTGAATATGATTGATATGTGTGTTTGAGGCTTGGATGCATGTCTGAGGTACATGATTGATATGTATTTGAAATTTAGATACCTGCCAGCATATTATCATTATGTATTAAGGTTTGGATACCTACCGAGCTAGTTCACTTGGTTATTTGGGATCCTGCCCCTCTCTGGACTTTATTTTTTATGATAACACCTATGATAGAGAAGAGGCCTGATTAGCCTATTGTGTGGACTCATTTGCTTATTTAGTAGGTCTGAAAGGAGAATCTACGATCCCTTGGTTGCAGTGATGGCTAGATACCAAAGATGACATTGATTATGTTATCATGGAATTGGCAACATTTGTAGCTGGGGTTGTAGGGATGGACTAGATCACACCAACATTATAACTCAATTGAGTCTAATTGATAGTGGTTGCCACTTGATTTGATGGTGGGTACCACTTTATTATGGTTTAGATCACCTTGTTTCATAGTGGTTGCCACTTGGTTGTGGTTTGACCACTTTATTTGCCCATTTGACTGTGGTTTCCACTTAAGTGTGGTTTAGACCACTTGGTTGATTATGGTTACCACCTAAATGTGGTTTATACCACTTTGTTATGGCCTCCTTAGCATGGTATTGGTTAGTGACAAGTGAATATGATAATGAATTGGATATATTGATTTGGAAGTAGTATAACGACGTACTTTGTGATGAATAGATGGATAGGATGACACAATGAATATAGATGTATTGTGAAAGAGATAGATGCGTCTCAGATTCTTAGTTGAAAATCCTTACTTGTTGTATCGGCTACATGATAGTAGTTCCATTTGTATGTATGAAAATTGATTTCTTGGGTTGTAATGTTATGTGTAGCTTGAGCGTACACGATAAATCGTTTATATTGTATGTTTCTGGATGAGTATATGTTATACAATTGATGTCATCTTTATGATGAAAGATAAATCGGTTTGTTAAGATACATGTTTCTTGATGTTTAGTATCATGATTATGTAAAGTTATAACATTGATGACTGAAGTTGGTTTGTTCTTATAGCTACAGTTCAATTTTATCACAATCCCATTGTATAAATCTGATTATTTTTATCCTAGGCTTGTTAAATGATGATTATGTACATGAACATCCATTAAATATGGTAGTATGGGACTTAAGAGAAGAGAAATAATATGTTAAACTAAAGGTTTGGAGTTTTGGATTAATGATAGTCACGTTATTTTAAAGATGATATCACTATTGGATCTCAAGATAAAGGAAATAGTGGAAGGGTTTAAATTGAATCATAGTGTTGACAAAATGGTATAAATTATGGAATGATTGCCCACACCTATTATGTTTTGATTTAATTGATTTACGATTGAATTGAATTAAATGATAATTGAAGATTTCGGGTAGCTTAGAATGAGATTAGCAAAAATGCCAATGTTGGCTTAATAATATTAGTACGTTGCATCTTTTGAATAAGGCATTGTGTATATGTTCCTATTAGTAAAAGTGAAACAGTTTGAAGGATCAAATTATATGATAAAAAAGTCATAGCTTGTGCGATGTATCATGTGGATATGGATCCGTTAGATGTGAATAGATTTGTACTTGAAAAAATGACGAGAATCAAATGAGATTTAAAGTTTCGAGGTTGAAACGTTTTGTAAGGAGGGTAGTTTGTAATGCCTGAAGCGTTAAAATAAGGAAGTGTTGTGAAATATTACCAAGGACATGATAAATATGGACTAATTTAAAATTTTTAAAAGTTATTAAGCTTGGTACATGAGAAGGAAATTTTGAAGATAAAGTATAATTTGAGCATAGTGTATGAGAAACTGAAGTGGAAATGCTCTAGGCATCACTCGTACACAAATTTTGACATATATGATAGATAATATAAAAGTCATAGCTCTTGAGATTATGTTTACAATGAATCAAAAATAATATAGATTGGATATCATATGAGGAAGTTAGCGCTAAAATACTACAACTATCTCTAGAGCTATAAATTGGGTTGAAACACAATGTGTTACTTTGAGGCTAAATTACTCATATTTGAGTATGGGGGAAATTATGGGGGAAATGATGTATGCATGCTTAATAATGGTTTGGAACTTAATTGGACATGGATGATTAGGCATAGCTAGGGTTTTGGGAAATTTGTGAATCGTGGAAAAATTAGGAAAATGATAGATTTTATTGAAATAAACATGGGAAAAATGATCAATACATGAATTATGATGTTTTAGAACTTGTTTGGGATGATTTGGGTGGATAAAATAGGTTTTGGAACTATGCCCTAAGTGTGGTTAAGAAGGGGCTTTTGTATATAGGCTGTATAAGCTATGAACTAATTGAATTTAAAGCTTAATGGAGTTGTTTATAAGTTGTTTTAAGTGATAAATGTGAAGTAAATATTATAAGAAACAAAGATTTTAATGATGCCCTATAGAGAAAACCCTAAATTAAGTAATTTTAATTACATGTTTAATGTATTGCTTCCATGAGGGAAGTGATAGTCTAGGATTGGCTATGATTGATGCATTAACATGATGTATGAATACATGATTACGAAGTATAATTTATTGAATTGATATGTTTAATTTTGTGAATGAATTGAATGGGGACCAATGTGATGTATGTAGGACTATGACATTGAATAGAAAGCTTAAAAGCAATAATGGAATTCAAGTACTATAAGATAATTCTTCTTGTGAGGTAAGTAGGTGCCCCTTCTTCTATTAATGAATGTATGGATGGGGATATGAAATATCCTATTTGGTTGACTCTGGGCATGTTTGTTTTGGATTGGGGATAGTGGATATCCCATATTGGATTGTAGATTGACATTTGATTGAATTGTTAGTTATGTAAAAATTTGAG
>JAYJMB010005060.1:0-12342 GCA_036873735.1 Pouteria campechiana | reverse complement strand
ACACAGCAAATGTAATCAATTGAGGAAAATTAATAATAATGGAAAATCCTTTGGTATTTTCCAAAGGCGACCAATTTTGGTCACGTCATTCCATTTGCATTATTTCTTCCTCATTTTCTTGTCCATGATAAACAGAGTGACAAATGAATTAAGTAATATGGTGTACAGAAAGAAATTTCAGTGCTAAAGAAGGTCAGAACACAGGATAGGTGGACCGCATGGGCTTTGTTCATATGCAGCACTAGAGCATAATAAGGGGCGGAGCTTAAAATGCTCCACCAGCTCCATTTTTCAGCCCATTAGTTTCCAGCCTTCCCCTTTCATTCACAAGTTCAGAAAAACTTTCTTTCAAATGGAAATTTGTAGATTAAGTTGGGGAAATTGATGATAATCAACTTAACAACATTCTAGTATCAAGCAAACACTAAATTCAGCAGATTAAGATCGTGGAAGTTGAAGAACAAATTGGGGTTTCTTCTTGCAACTTGATTCAGTGGATTTCAGTTGGAGTAAAGTAAGTGGTAAGCAATTTCCATTATCCACTAATAGTTTGGAGTAAAGTAAGTGATAAGCAATTTCCATTATCCACTAATAGTTTGGAGTAAAGTAAGTGATAAGCAATTTCCATTATCCACTAATAGTTTTTAGTAGCTAGAATTTTTGATTTTTGGATTTTAAAGTAAACCTTCATAATTGAGAAGTTAGGGTTTAGGGAAAACAAGAATTCAGTAGTGAAGTGGATGTTTTGAATGTAGATTTTGGTAAGAATTCAGTTCAAATGTATTTATGTGTAATTTAATATAGAAATCTTAACTTGTGAATAATGAGTATGCAGAGATTTGAAAGCTGTAATGTAGGTATTTGATGAAATAGTACTAAGAAGAGTATAGCATGATTAATCCTTGTTAATGAGTCTATCATCATCTTTTCATTGACGTTTAGCTAAGTAAATAAATAATCCTCAAATAGATTTAAGTTATAGAATAAGAATGATATATGCAATAAAGTTCTGCACTTAATGATTAAGATATATATGCTTTGAATTTAGGAGTCCCAAATTACAAATTTAGACTTGGCCATATAAGGATCATAGCAAAAAAGAAGTGTGTTTAATAAACACAAGGTAAGTAGATTTATTTGCTTAAGTATTTCTATTGAAATTTGTATTCTTCATTATTGATAATGTTCATTCGTATTATAAGTTAATTTTGGAATAAAGTTAACTTATTATACTTTAGACATGTGCAAATCAAATAGCTTATGTAGTGAGAAGTTTGGAAAGAAGAAGAATTAAGTATAGATGAAAGAAATGAATACAATTGAGAAGTAATTCAGTGCATGAGAGGTATTATGAACTGCCTTAAAGGTTATGAACTCACCACATGATATAAATGGGATAGTATTGTTTATCAAAGAAATTTAAATGATAGGTGGGAGTAATAGATCAAAATCAAGGATAAACAAAGTGAATTAAGAGGAAATTAAAGTGGTTAAACAAGAGACATTGAGAATGAGGCAACAGGACAAGTTTTCATGAAGAAAAAGTGGGCACCAGGGACTTTTCTATGGCAAGGAAGTCCCTTGCCACGACAAGAGACTCGAAAAATTACAAAAAGAGAAACAGTAGAGACTCTGCTAAGCCAAGTGTTTGCCGTGGTAAGACATTGCTCTATCGTGACAAGGAATGTCCCTACAGTGGCAAGATACCCCTGTGGACAATAAAAATTTGACACACTATCTCCTTCTCGCAACAAAGCAATCCTCTATTGTGGCAAGACATTGCTCTACCACGGTAAGGAATTTCCCTGTCGGGCAAGATGCCCCTGTGAACAGTAAAAATTTAACACTCACTCTCCTTGCCGCGGCAAAGTAATCCTCTACCGCGGCAAGCTTTCCCTGTGAACAGTAACATTTTTTTATGCCACGATAAGGTGTTGTTGTAAACAGTAACTTTGGAAAAATTTTGGTATTTTGGAAATTTTGATAATTTAAATATTTTTATAATATTTTTATTAAATAAAGGTATATTTTATGGGAATATTTTTGAAAAATAATTGAAAAATAATGAAGACATAAGAAGGATCATGTTATAATGTTATTTTAATCAATAGCTTAGTATAAGAACTCATTTAGTAAAATATATGTATTTGAAAGTGATGTCTTAACTAAATATGCAATTGAGTTTGGTTACCTGGTTGAGAATTGAAGATATGCTTATATAATTATGATGATATTGTACACATTGAATGTCATAAAATTTGTAATATTGTGTTTGAAATTTGAATGGAAGTATTATAAAGTGTTGAGTTAATTGAGTAAGAATTTCACATTCACCATACATGAATTATAGCAAATTGGGTTTGGACACCTATCGAGTTGGCCATTTGGTTATTGGGATCCTGTCCTTGTTAGGGCTTTGTTATGAATGCCGCCTCACTTGACAAAGTGGTCTGATCAACCTATTGTTTATGAGACTCCTTTGATTACTTAGTAGGCGTAGATGGGAAACCTATGACCCCTGAGTTGTAGTGAGGGTGGGATATTTCAAGTCTCATAACATTCGTAACTGGGGTAGTAGGAAAAACTAAAGTATACTGAAGTTGTAAGAAAGATGAGTCCATTTGATTGTGATATTGTGTATTGGTTTGATTGATGGCCTCCCGAATATGGTAGTGAATGACTGGAAATGGAAGTAATAGATTAGAAAGAAAGTGGATTTAAATATGAATAGACACAATAAGATATAGTAGACATCTTAGTAGATTTTTATTTAGAAATGTTGTTACTAATTGTATTCAATCCATGATATATTGTGAGCATATGAATCTTATTACATACATTCTATGATTTAAGTATTGATTTAATTTATGCCTGCTTTCTGAGTTACTCGGACTCACTTTATTTATTATGTTTTAGTTGACTGGCGAGAAAATGGAGCCCAATGAGGGGCTGGAGCTCAAAGGAGGGATAAACCATGATAATTAGAATTTCTTATGTTTTTGATATGAGTGTATAAAAGTGTGATTTATTTAGTATGTTAATGTTGCAAATAATATAAATTTAAGTGTGAGAAGTGTTTTAAGTTACATGTCATTATTTTAGTAGAAGCAATGAAGATTTCCATACACTTTACCTTTATAGTGTGACTATAATTCTGGGCATATGTTGGTGTTTGTGAATGTTTATACAAGATACATGGGTAAGTTGAAGGGAGACTCTAACCAAGAGTCCTCCTGTTCCTACCTACGTAACGCCTCAAAAAGCGGGGCATTACAGCTAATTACATAGTGATTCTCTTTTGAATTCATAGAATATTTGGAAATAATTTGTGGTAGCTAACTAGCATAGCTCAACTCAAACTTCATAAATTCCGTGTAATATTTGTGTGAGGCAAACAGTAGACATAAGAAAAGCATGAATCATTCAATGGGGGGATCACATCCTCATGAGAAAGGGAAATAAGTTTGGGGGTGTGATAATAATATAGCCCAAATTTGGGGGTATCATGTTCCAAGGAAATAAAAAAAATGAATATGATAGTAATACAGCCCATAAAAAAAATGAAAACAAGAAAAGTAACCTCATGTCTATTGCAATCTCTCGTAATTCATAATTTTGTGAAGTTGTGTTGAATGTGTTTACTTAAGTTGCATAAGTTGAGCTGAGTACTAAGGATTTAATTTAGAATGACTATCATTCTTTTTACATACACTAGGAATTAAATGGAGAAAGGATGATAAGAAAGTTGGAAATTTAGATATATATGTTGTTTCCACATTTTTCTCCTACGCTATGTTAACTATCTTGAGGTTTTCATTGAACTTGATCTAAGTAGTGTTTGTATTGGTATTAAGTCTTGCTCGAGGATGAGCAAAGTAGTAAATTTGGGGTAGTTTGATAAGTGAATATTATTCACTAATATGTTGCATTTTTCATTCTTTATTTTGGTATATTTATGAGTTATTTTCTAGTAATTTGATAAAATTATGGTTGTTATGTATTTGCAAGAAAAAGAGAACAAAGAAGCAAACAAAATGAGAAAATCAGGGCAAGATAAGAAGACGTACAAAGGAGAGTGACACAAGTTTCTAGTGCCTAGGCATTGAAGTGGCAGAAGGAACAATGCTGTGGCATAGGATGGCCACGTCATGACACAGTCCCCCAATGCATAACCAATGTCGTGACACTATCTATCTGTGCTACGACACTAGCTGGGGAGGTAAGATTCGAATTTTCTAGAAATTGTTGAAATGTTGCAAAAATGTAATTTCTAATTATAAAACTATAAAAAGCAAGGAGGGTCACCCTAAAGAGAGAGATTGGACATCTTTTGGCAAGGTTTGAAGTTGGAAACAAAGAGAGAAGAGGTTGCCACACAGATTGGGAGTGGGATCTTCATGCAAGAGCAGGAGAAGGCAGAACATTGCTTGGCAAAGAGTTTTCATTGATCTCTTCCTATTCTTTCCCATACATTTTTGTTTCTTTTATCATGTTTAAGACAATGTATATTGTTTTCATTGATTATATCATAAGCTAAACACATTAATCTAGGGGAACGATGTAGCCAGATAATAAGGATTTCATTTCATTAAGTTTAATGCATTTCTTTGGTTATTAATTATCTATGTTGAGTATTTAATCCAATTTTAATGCTTGTGAAAGAATGGTAGCCCTTTCAACATGATTTGTGATTCAATTTGAGGCTGAGAAGCGATAATTGAATTAGACCATGAATAAGCACCATAAGATTATCATGATGATAGAGACATCCATGAAGCTTATGCAATGTTATGAGTTTCTTGATCTTATTGCATCTTAATTAGTTGGGATTTTCATAGAGATGTAGGAAATTAGCCAATTGAGATAGGTTACTATGACTTGAGAAAGAATAGCAATAAATCAAGAGAAACTTATTATCAACATAAGAACAAACATTAAAACTAAATATGATTTATCTAATGAAATCAGACACCCCTAGATGTTTTAATTCATTATCTCTATTATTATTTCTAGAATCCACATCATTGCAAAAGCCATTAATTTAGATCATTTCTTGTTACATCTTTACATTCACTTATCATAATTCAATCCTTCAAACAATACTAAAAGTTAGAGTAATTTGGTATTTGGTGAACTTAGTCTTTGTGGGGATGATATCTCACTCACTCTTTATTACTTGTTCGCGACACATGCACTTGCATTGAAGAAAATTTGCAAAAGAGGCAAGGGGAGCAATAGAAAAAAAAAGCACAATTCATACCCTAAAAAG
The DNA here is from genome assembly GCA_036873735.1 of Pouteria campechiana. Taxonomy (NCBI): domain Eukaryota; kingdom Viridiplantae; phylum Streptophyta; class Magnoliopsida; order Ericales; family Sapotaceae; genus Pouteria; species Pouteria campechiana. Next base: position 7,073 of record JAYJMB010005060.1, on the reverse strand, counting down.
AAAAATAAACAAGAACAACAAAAACTTCAACAAGAAGAACAAAGCGCTTGGAGCATGGAAAATAATTGAAAATATACTACATGATAGTGCAAGTGACAGTAAGGATGAACATGAAGCAAAATTCAATAGATTGTCACCTACAAAAGGAGATTAAGGAGAATACCACATTGAAATCAGCTTCATGGCCATCCATGAAGATGAAGTAACTTCTGAACTCGAATCTCAAAGTTTTTTTTTGATGAATTAGAAAGTTTATATGTAGATTTCAAGGCTTTAAAAGCCAAATACTAGGAGACAAAGAAGGAGCTATTGAAAGGAATCAATGAATGCTCCAAGTTGAAAGATGAAAATAACAAGCTCAAGAGTGATCAATGCACCATTCAAGAACTTAAGCAAGTTAAGGTAGAAATAACACCCTAAGACAGACCTTAACCTCCACCTTATTTAGAATGAAACAAAAGAGTAAAGGTGGTTGGCAACATAAGAAAAAGGACTATAATTCTGGAAGAAAACAATGGATCAAACAAACCATGGTTTGGGTTCCTAAGATAGTTGCAAATATAGTAAATGCAATTTAATCTCCTAAAATTAGAATAGTGGCACCCAAGAAACAATGGGTACCAAAATTTGCTGCCACTAACCTACCTAGACCCATTCCCAAATGGTTACTAAAGATTAAGGCTTGACCTTGTCATTATAGATGTGTTTGAGAGTCACAACAAGCAACATGTGGTATATTGACAGTGGTTGTTCAAGACACATGACAAGGGAGAAGGTGCTATTCACTAAATTGAAAGAGAAACATGGTGAAACAGTGACCTTTGGAGACAATGGGAAAGGTAAAGTGCGTGGAATTAGTAAGGTTGGCCAACCACATTCTACTATTATTTCAGATGTACTTTTAGTCAAGGGATTAAAGTATAACCTTCTGAGTGTTAGTTAGTTTTGTGACAGTGGTTACAAGGTTATGTTTGAATCTTATATTTGTTCAGTCCTAAATTAGCATGACTCGATTGTAGTTCTAGGCAAAAGGCATGGAAATGTGTATGTAGTAGATTTTTTTTGATATCCAACCTAAGTATATTTTTAGTTACAATGAGTCCCTACTATGGTATAGAAATTGGAACATGCCAACAAAGATATAATTGAAAGACTATACCAAAAGGATCTTATAGTTGTCTTTCCTAAACTAAAATTTGACAATGGACAGTTGTGTGATGCTTTCATGAGAGGAAAGCATGCAAAAGAGTCTTTTAAGCCAAATAAAGAAGTGCACACAACTAAGCCACTTCAATTGCTACATATGGATTTAATGGGACAATGAGAATTAAAAGTCTTGGTGGGAAACATTATGCATATGTCATTGTTGATGCCTATAAAAGATAAACTTGGGTAATGTTTCTTTTATCCAAAGATGAGGTTTTTTTCATTCTTTGAAGTCTTTTCCAAGCGTGAGTAGAATAAACAAAGTTATCATATTATTTTCATTAGAAGTGATCAAATAGAGCCAACTTGCATAGACCATGAATTAGAAAATAAGAATTGAATTTTAGCAATGCAAGAAAAATTGGACCAATTTAAAAGAAATGAGTGTGGACTTTAGTTCCAAGACAATACCATCAATCTATTATAAGAACCAAATGAGTCTTCAGAAACAAACTTGATGAATCTAGATTAATTGTGAGAAACAAGGCAAGATTAGTAGCAAAGGGGTACTCTCAAGAAGAAGAGACAGGCTTTGATGAAACATACGCCCCTGTTTCTAAGATAAAAGCTATAAGAATGCTGTTAGCATTTGCATCTTTCATGAGCTTTAAACTTTACCAGAAGGATGTCAAATCTGCATTTTTGAATGGTTTCATTAATGAATAAGTTTATATAGAACAACTCCTTGGGTTTGAAAATACTCATGATCTTAACCATATCTTCAAATTCAAGAAAGCCCTCTATGGATTGAAGCAGGCTCCTAGAGCATTGTATGAGAGGCTAAGAAGATTTTTTTTTTTTTTTTGAGAAAGGATTCTTGAGGGCTAAAGTGGATAACACACTCTTCATTAAGCATACTATGAATGATATTTTTATTATTCAAATCTTTGTTAATGACATGGTAATTGAAGCTACTAATGAGAATAATTATCAAGAGTTTTCTAAGTTAATGTAAGGAGAATTTGAAATGAGTTTGATGGGAGAATTGAACTTCGTTTTGGGACTGCAAGTGAAATAGACAAAAGAAGGACTCTTGACCCACCAAACTAAATACACAATTGAACTACCAAAGAAAATCAATCTTGAAGATGGAAGAAAGTATGGAACTTGAATGAGCACTTCCATTAAATTGGAGAAGGATGAAAAAGGTAAATCTATTTGCCAAAAGTTTTATAAAAGCATTATAGGATTTCTACTTTATCTTATAGCTAGTAGACTAGCCATTATGTTTAGTGTATGCATATGTGTTGGATTCTAGTTAGATCCTAGAGAATCACATCTTATTACTGTTAAAAGATTTTGAGCTAGTTGGGCACTCTAGTGCTAATTTCACTAGTTATAGAGTAGATACGAAGAGTCCATTAGGGACTCGTTAGCTGCCAGGAAGCAGACATCTGTTGTATTGTCAACTGCCAAGGCCAAATATGTTACAGTTCAAAGTTATTGTGCACAGATTCTATGGATGAAATGGCAACTGGGAGACTATGTTTTGAAATTTGTTAAAACACTTATTTGATGTGACAGTACAAGTGCTATAAATACAACCAAGAATCTTGTTGTGCATTTTAGATCTAAGCATATAGAAATCAGGCACCATTTCAATAGAGATCATAGCAAGAATCACAATGTCTATTTAGAATTTGTACCGATTGAAGAACAATTAGCAGAAATTTTGACTATGCCACTCCCGGAGGAGAAATTTCTTATGATTAGGAGGGAATTAGGAGTGATAGATCCATTCATATAATGAAGATATTTTGGTCATCATTATTTTTTTGTATTCATATGATTTGAATGATTACTTTAATTGTTGAATGCTATATATGTGTGTATGTTGTGTTAGTTAGAACATTTTTAGACATAGTGTTTTAGGACACAATCTCGGACTTGATGAAACTTCACTTCATAATATCTGTCTCATGTTCGAAATCCTATTTCTAGACACAGTCGTCCATGTCCAAAATTATAATTATGGATTTTGCCATATCTTTTGTGTCTAAAAATTCAAGTTTTATTTATTATCTTCTTAAAATGCTTGAACCTTTATTTCTGAGAATAAGTCTCATTTTCTCATAGGAATTAAACCATTCCTTTCTGACATTCTTATCCCTTGATCGACTTCAGCAAACATTTATTAAAGATTTCATTAAGAATATGCTAGAACATTGTGGAAACACCCTAGCAACTGCCTTACTATTAACAACATACTCTATATAACTTTTCTTCATCCATTTGCTACTAAGGCAAGAGACAAAAACTAGAGAGAACCTAGTCTATGCAATAGAGATCATGAGCAGAACTAGAAAAAGTGAAATGTGTGCAGAAAAGAATTCATTAAAGGGAAGCAAAGTGGACAAAGTAATGGTTAAGATGATTTGGATTAGAAATAGTTCTTCCATTGGATTTGCTAGATTTCATGATGTTTTTGAAGAAGAAGATAAGGAGCTTGAATGGATATTTATAACAAATATCATGTTCTTTGGAGATTATGAAGATCATTTTTATACAAATCCTAAGGCTAGACTTTTTGAGTTACCATCTTTTAAGGTGGAAGACTAGGAGGGGGAAGCAACATTAGGAGCAACCCCCTTCTCCCTTGTCCAAAACTTTGAGTCCTCCTATGTGACCTTCAAATGTAATGGATGCATGCCTATGCATGATTCGAGATATTTCGATGGATCATAAATTAGACTTCACCACAATATCTTCGATCCCACCTTTTCTTCCATTCATCACATCCTTGTTGTACCCTTTCAATGTTAGATTAGCACTCTGTTTGTACTGAAATATGTTTGAGTGTATCTCTATTTGCAACTCTATTTTACTAAAATGAAAGAAATGCAATTTCTTTATGTGTCAATTATATGTATTTCACTTTCGTACATATTCTATCTTAGATGTTTTCCCCCTATGCCTTTTTTATGATGACAAAAAGGGGGAGAATGACTTATATGTTTAACAAAAGGAGGGGAATAAGTTGTACTTTATGGAAGAGATATCGTGTTTATATGGGAAGAACATTTTGTATGCTTGTATGATTAGAACCCAGTGCACTCACTTAGGGGGAGGATGCACTAAGTCAAAGGGAGCTATGAATGATAAATGATTTATTTATGTTTAGCTCTCAAGTATGTTTCATTTTTACTTGTTTGAAAGGTTATTCACTCAAATGTTTTATCATCATCAAAAGGGGGGAGATTGTTGAACCAAACTTCTTTACTAGGCTTGATTATGATGATGAACATATTTAACCAAGTTTGATGATGAGCAAAAGCACATGAGTGAAAGTTTAAGCTACTGATGAATATTTTCCAAGTGTGTAGTAAAAAACAAAGTATCAGGGAAATAACATAAGTGGACAGCAATACAAGACTATATCAGAGATAAGATCAACTAACTTATGAGGAAGAAAATGTAAATGCTCAAATGAGAAAGAATGACACTGAAACTTTGAAGAATAGTGTGTGAAACAACTTCCTAATATGTCTCAAAGCACTGCTAAAGTAACTCAGATAAGTACCCAAAAGTTGGACAGAAACAAGGCTTCAAAATGGAGAAAAAAATCTCAGTTTGAAGAGTCCAACAAAGAGTCAGACATTAAAGAAGCAAGTTCAGACAATCCATGACAAATCTCAAACATAGAATTAGTTCAAATATTGCTGAACAAGAAGCCAAAATGCTAGAAGTGCAAAGCCATTCTTAGGCATAGAATCTAAACTCAGACACTATTGAAGACTGAAGACAGAAACCAAGTGTGTCTAGAAGTCCAAGTCCAAAAATCTCAAGTGCTAAATCTCAGAAATCACTATTGTTGAAGAGGCATGTCTAAAATATTAACTTTGGATATAGCCAACTCACTTCTAGACATAGCCAGAAGTTAGTCGTGCAACCAAAACTCGCGCCAGGCCAAGTCTAAAATATTGACTTCGGACATAGCTATTCATTTTCAAACATGGCGATTAATTTTCGGACATAAGTAAGTAGAGTTTGTTGAAAGATGAGCCCCAGTCCAAGTCTAAAATGTTAACTTTAGACACGACTATTCAGTTCTAGACAATGGTTCTCTTTCAAACATTGCCAAGTGTAGACTGTTTCAAAGAAGAATGATTCAAGCACCTCCAAAATATTAACTTCGGATATAGAATCAAAACTTAGACATGGCCGAATAGATCTCAGACATGAAAACCCTCAAGAGAGCTTTAACAAGTAGAAAATCCTATCGATTTTCTCGTATCTAATGAATGTCATCTTCTCCAATGGGTACAATTGAAATCCAATTATAAAAGGAGTAAAGAAAGGTCTTCCAAGTAGTTAGAAACTTAGAGAAATTTTTTGAAGAAACAAAGAGCATTTACTTTCATACATTAAAGTCTTCTTCCAACTTTATAGCTCAAAATGCCAATCTACATTGAAAGAACACTCTCAGCAATAGTTTAAGTGAGTCTATTATTCTGTATTTATTGTAATACAGTTATTTCTGCTGCATTTAATGTTGTACAAATGTACCTTGTGTAATAGGCATTTCTTATTCTACATCCTTTACTACTTAGGATAGCAAGCAAGGGGTCATCTGATCTTTTATAAGTTTGTTGGTAAGCTTTGAAATCCAACTTGTATAAGTTTGTTGGTGAGCTTTAAAACTAACATGTGTAAGTTGTTGGAGAGCTTTAAAAACTAACATGTGTAAGTTATTGGTGAACTTTGAAAACCAACATGTGTAAGTTGTTAGTGAGCCTTTAAAACCAACAGGTGTTTAGCAGAACCTGAGTGCAATAGGAGAGGTTGACTCAAAGAGTGGAGTAAGTATTGTGTTGGGCTAAACCACTATAAAAATACATGTGTACTTTGTGCTGCGTGATTGATTTCTCTTTATTTTTAGTACTTTAATTTTATAATTTACCAAAACTTTCAAAGCTCAATTCACCCCCCCCCCTCCCCCCCCTTCAATTACCTTAGGTTGGGACTAACAAGCTTCTGTAGTAGAGAGGGATACACTAGTTTACTTCCTAGAGAACTATGACACTAACATATTTCCAAGAAATGGGCAAGTTCCACTAGTACCCCTCTTATCAAACTTTTATCCTCTAAAGTCAGCATTTGAATATCCAATCAATTCAAAACCAATTCCTTTTAGATAATGGAGCCCTAGACTTGGTGTAGCAACTAAATACTTAAAAATTTGTTTCACTACCGTGAGGTGTGATTGTTTTGAACATGATTGAAATCTGGCACATAAACACATACTAAATAAAATATCAGTCCTATATGAATCAAATGCAAGAAGGAACCAATCATACTATGATAAAGTTTTTGATCTACAGGTTTACCCTTCTTATCATTGTCCAACCTTGTTGATGTGCTCCTAGGTGTGTTTGCAATTTTGACATCTTCCATTTTAAACTTTTTAAGCATGTCCCTTGTGTACTTGGATTGACAGATGTAGACTCCATCATCTTTTTGCTTTATTTGCAATCCAAGGAAGTAGTTCAACTCACCCATCATGCTTATTTCAAACTCAGCCTACATAATTCTAGAGAATTCTTGGCAAAAGCTTTCATTAGTGGCAGCAAACATGCTATCAACTACATACACTTGAATGATCAAGATATCATGCCAACTTTCTTGATGAACACTTTAGTATCTACTTTTCCTCTTTTGAACTTATGATCAATAAACAACCTACTTAGTCTTTCATACTAAGCTCTTGAACCTTGTCTCAATCCATGCAATGCTTTAGCAAGTTTATATACATGGTTTGGTTGATCATCAAGCTCAAAATCAAGAGGTTGCTTGTAACAACCCGGGCTCCAGTGCACTATTGTCCGCTTTGGCATAGGGCGCCCACTCACGGCCACTCCCCATCCTCA